>CM019173.2:15431092-15521592 GCA_009739505.2 Apolygus lucorum
AGGCCAATTGGAGTTTAGCCCATAGAAATGGAAGTTGTTGTCAAGCACATCCGGAGAGGTTTCCCCTCGGAGAAAAAACTGGAATCTAGTCCACTCTGGGAAGTTGGATTCTACCTTCTACTTACTAGTAGTTTAAAGTGGGAAAGTTGTCAGTACAGACTTACTTCAAAATACGCAACAGGTGGTTTTACTGCAGCAGTGCCTCTACACTCGATTCATCTAATTCACCTTGTCAATATCCAAAACATCCTACACTTCCATTTCCCTGACTGGTTGCACACTGGTTAAACACTAAACACTTATTAATAGACACTGGTTAGACACTAATCCCTAAACCCTTTCCCTGCTGTAAATTTTTCCCTTTGACTTTTCTTTAGATTTTTTGTTTAGCTCTTTCGCAGTGTTGCCTTAAAACTTTAGGTGGACTACATCTTCCCAGTCATGCCAACCAAAGCATGTCCTTTTTTCCTGTGCTTTTGTTGATAATAATCGTTACAGCGTTTTATTAAGGTTTTCAAACACCTAGTAATAATTTTCTAGCATTTTTCTTATTCAAAATGTAGTTGGATTCAATAAATTCAATGAAATTGTTGAAGGTTTGTGTAAAGTGCCCCCTCCACTACCACCCATCACCGGTACTCTGCAACAAGTCGTGACGTCACACACCAGCCATTCCATTCCATTCCATAATTCAAGAATATTAGTCCGGTCCAATAATTCCATCAGCAGATCAGTCTTTTACATCTATCAACTTGTCATTCATGTTTTCTAAAACTGTTGAAATATTTGTTGTGGTAACATCTGATTTATGGAAAATGCTGAAGAGACGCTGGAATTTTTTGGCCTACATCAACGGGTCTTGCATGCTTCCAGTGTCGAGCTGCGCCTGCACTCTCTGAGCTTTCCCTTGGGTAACTGGTAAGACTGACAAGCTTTTCAACACATTTAGGTATAATTCCTTTCTTGTGGTTAAATTCCTTCAGGCATCATCTCTACTTACCACACCAACGGGACCATACCTTCCTGCCTTCTTAATGGACATTCAGGAGAATAAGCCATTGTAAATAATATAATATGACTTAGAAATCCTTGTACCCAGGGATTTTACTACTGCGAGTGTAGGTACTTGCACACTCGTCCACTTAAGGAAAGTTGGGTGTAGTCCACAAAGTGAGTAAGGTATTGTCCGTGGAGGGAAGTATGGTTTCAGCTCTCAAGGAGATGTTTGGAGAATAGCAGAAATAGGGAAGTTGTGGTTCATCTGCATAAGAGATAAAGAGCGTGAGGGGGGGGGGGGGATGTGCTGCCATGGACCTACTGTTTGCAGATTGAAAGAATGCGGATGGTTTGGTGAGGTGTCCATGTGTATTACAATCCCAAAAACATCGTCCTTCTTCTCCCTGCCACTCAAGCCAGGGAAAATGAGATTGGAATGAGGGTTTTCGACTACCGACCAATGATGAAGTGAAAGGATTAATTTATTACAGGCAAAACTTTTACCAATTCAAAACACTAATACAAAATAAAACAGGTTTCTTACCCTTGGGAAAGTCTTATCAATTGAGAGAATGTACATTCATTCGTTCAAAAATAAAATCACACATCCAGTAGGTACCTAAAGGATGATGCTTCTTTCAAATTTTAAAGGCGTCTGAAGGGTAAACAGAAGGGCAAGTGAGCTCACATTCGAGATAAAAATCCTTCCTAATAATTGGCTGAGTGGAGGGACTCTACTTTATTATGACTCTAGTTGCTCGATGAGTACGATTACTGAGGCTCGGCCCTTTACCCAGCCTGACTCAACAGGCTACCTAAGATTTTGGAACAGGTAGTCGTCTATGTTAGCAGGTATACCCTTCGGGAAATTGACCAACCGCATTCTTTCTATCTGCGAACAGTAGTATCCCCCTAGTATATACTAGGTCCACGTGTGCTGCCCACAAAAGTAACGTTGGGGCCTAGCACAAAATGGGACTCCAGCCCAATAAGGGACTATGGTGATTTGGGCTTACTCCTTGGCAGAGTCTAACCCTAGAAGGGAAGTGGGGTCTTGCGCTTATGTGCCCATTGTTGCTAACAGCCAAAATATATTACAAACTACTTACACTTCAACTGTCTCCTCCATTCCTAGTCTTTGTGAGTGATTTTATGTTCTCACGTCACGATCTCATAATTCCACCGCCAGGTACGCTGTAGTCGACCACCGCCCTAAATACGGCCTCGGGCCTCTCCCTCAACTTTCCCACCTAATAAGTTCGCTTCCCCCGAGATGAGAACGTCTTCTCAAAGCGTGCCTGCGAGGCGGAAGCCAACTTTGGACGGGAGTTCCTTACAAGGGACCGTGTCGTGGGAATGTAGTCTGGGGTATTCCAACCTTAATTAAGATAAGGGTTCGAGACCAGAGGTAGAACCGTAGATGCGTGAACAACTTGTTGCACCCGGAGCCTTACGCCGCATTTCCAAAGCCCCAGGAATCTGATAAAACTCCCCTTGGGACTATAAAGATACGATTGCGTGAATCATGCTAAACTAGATTGAATAAAAACAACCCTTTTACACTTGTTTCGTTGCGGACTTACTTTCCACAAGACAGGTATATTTGTTTATCTGACGACCTTTCCTTTTTTAAAGCAATGAACCTGGTGAGCGAAACATGAATAAAAGTTGACAAGTGGGTGTGGCACATAGCTTCCTTGTATCCTAATGCGTTTATTAGATTAGCGTGGTGTCGATCCATTAAAGAAGAAGAAGAAGAAGTTAAAAAGCATGTCTATTCAAGAAAAAAGACAAATACATAATTGGTAAATTGAATTGAAAAAAAAAACACTCGAAAAGGATTTAGCAGTTTGCTGTAATTCCGAATCGGCCGGTTACCATGCACAATATAAAGCTGTACTTACCAACCAGAAAAATATTCTAACATTTTTTAAAAATTACGATTTTCAAATTTTTTTGAAATAACAGGTACTTACACAATATTTATAGCATTACTAACAGAACTCAAATCAATTTTCAGACAAAATCGGATGAGTGAATCGAATGGCCTCTCGAGACTACGAACAACGTAGGTAAGCGAGGGTGAGGGGTAGATGATACTGTCACGGAACTGATACAAGATGTGGTTGTGGTAGTTGGAATGATTCTCCAGCTAGTAACCGATGAGATTTTAAGGGTATCTCAGTCGGTGGCCGTTCGTTCTTAGTATTTCGCGAAATTGAAGGAGCAAAAACTAAAAAAGTTGTACCTAAATTTGAAATTTTAAAGGAGTTCAGAAATTAATTAGTGCACGGCCCTAGAGAATTGGAAAACTGAAATATTGCCGCTGGAATCATCAAAGTCGAACAATAATTGCCAAAGAAAAATGGGAAAAACTACCGAATAAAACGGTTTTTCTCATATTTCTCTGGCAATTATTGTTCGATTTTGATGATTCCAGCGGCAATATTTCAGTTTTTCAATTCCCAAGGCCCATACATTTAGATACAAGGCCCATGTTTAGAAACATTTTATGGGAAAAACATAACTGAATTAACAGTTTTTCCCATTTTTCTCTGCCAATTATTGTTTGATTATGATGAGTCCAGCGGCAATATTTCAGTTTTTCAATTCCCTAGGGCCTTCACTAATAAATTTCTAAAATCCTTTAAAATTTCAAATTTATGTGCAATTTTTTAATTGTTGGCGTTTTCAATTTCCCGAAATAATGACCCGGGACGAGGAACGAACGACGACCGACTGAGACCCCCTTAAGGCCTTAAGGCGTAAGGAAGTAAGAAAAGTAAAAACAACTTTCGCCTCAATTATTATTAAACACTGATTTGAAAAAACACTAATTTTTTTTGAAACCGTGAAGCGGGAACACTCGCTGATTGGCTGTTCGGATCGCCGTTCCCTCCCTGTGTTGTCCGATAGAACAACAAAATCGTGTTATCTAAGAGAAAGTTATCAAACAAAAACAGGGGAAACCTGTATTTGTCTATCTTGTTTTTTATATTTTTTCTCTCTAGTTCTTCGATTTCGATCTTTACTGGTTTTGTGAAATGTTGCATCTGAGAGCTATAGATTTCACGATCTCAGCGCTTCAAGCGGCCATACATGAACTATTTCCAGTTGACGTCATCCTCCCGGTTTTTTAAACGTTCATATTTTCTACAATGTTTTGTTTATTCGTAAATTAGGAAGTACGGGCTGAAAGTTTGCCGTAGGAGGTTTTCGAAGTGCTGAATCCGATTACGGGGTCGTAAATAGGAAATGCCTCATTCTGCTTTTCATACATTTTTCAAGAATTTTTGATAGAGTCAACGTTACAGCAATAGGTTTATAGTTATTCAATTCGATTTCATCACCTGCCTTGAAAAGTGGGATCACAACTAACAGAGATCCATTTAACAGACCATCATACTACAAACCAACACTTTCAATATTATCTGAGGTGGTGAAGTACCCAGTACCTTCAAGTGTAGAACGTGGGTGGTGACGACATGGAGTACACCTGCCGAGATTCAAGGATACGTTGAGCACAACGTTACAACACAGATGTTACGGACAGGAGAGTCTAGCCCCCAGAAAGTATTGTCGTGTTTCAGCGCTACCTACCGCCACTTCAGCGAACTATTATCCTTTTTCAGCTCGATGTGAGCGTGGTCAAGCAGCATTTCTGAAAAGTAAGCTTACCTCGATTTTACCACCTCGGTTTTATCACTCTCTAATTTCCAAGTTTGGCGGCTTTACTTCCCTGCCTTTTGAAATTGCGAGGAAAAGGAACTTGATATTGCATTTTTGTGTTGTTCTTCTTTCTTGGGATAACTGCAAGTTAGAGGAGCGACGGTAATGAAGTCGCAGAGCGTGATCACCTGATATCAGATATATCACCTGATATCAGAAGATATCAGAAATGGTAGTTCGTTGAAGTGGCGGTAGGTAGCACTGAAACATGACAACACTTTCTGGGGGCTAGACCCTCCTGTTACTGACCACAAAAACTTGTAGATCATTTCCAAATATTAATTCATAGTGGGGGTTTCACATTGAGTATAACATCTTGCGATCCTTCACTCTGTTGTCCGAGGAAAGAAAGTAAAAACTTTTCACCGAATTAATCCGTGACAATATCAACAGGTGAGCGGTATTATCAACAGGTGAGCGTTATTATCAGGTAGGCAGTGGGAATATTGAAGTTGCCCCCCACCCCTCATGTTGCCACTGCTCCCAAAGAACTTTTATTGAGTGGCGGCACAGTCTATGTAGAGGGGAAATAAGAGAGCTCTTTTTTCCTTCTTTTTCAAGGAAAAAGTCGACGTTATCCCATACACCCCCCCCTTCCGTCGCTTCGCACACATTATTTTCATCAGTCATCCTTTACAGCATCAATCATTGCAAATGGAAGGTCCTTTTACGTCCATTAGTGGGCTTTTCTACTCTCACCATCTTAGTTTACTTATTTTCAATTTTTTGCTTCCTCTCTATCGAACATAGGAAAAGCTTTGTAATTGAGCAAGCTAATTTGAAACCATCCGAATTTGGGCGACTGTTAGGCCCTGTGATATAGTAGTTCTACAATTTAGAACTACTGATTTTGCTTGGGATAGACTGACAGACAGATTTGGAACCAAAATTGTTTCTCTGTTTTGCTGAAAATTGGGGAGAAGGGGTGTTTAGTAAACTAATGTTAGTAGATTTAGTAAACCAAACTGTTTTATAAACATTAGACCTTGTTAGGTCGCAGTGGGAGGAGTTTGTAAATCAACTCTTCAACCACCTCCTACTTGAAAAAAAAAAAAAAAAAAAAAATGGGGAGTGCGCCTGATTTTTTTTTTCAATTTTTAATCGAAAATACACTTCATTTTGAGAATTTTGACACCAGCCGTTCTCTTTTTGGATAAGTAGATAGTTTTCTATGATTTTTCAAAGTTTCGAATGTTTATGACGTCACGCGCCCCTCCCGCCTGGGCGGGACACCCCAGCCCACTGTGGCGTCATAAACATTCGAAACTTTGAAAAATCATAGAAAAATATATACTCATCCAAAAAGAGAAAGGGCTGGTGTCAAAATTCTCAGAATGAAGTCTACTTTCGATTAAAAATAACAATAAACAGTTTTTCCTACCCATGCGCACACCCCAATGTTCAAAAAACTCTGTAACACAAATTGCGAGAGAAAATTTTAATTAAATGGAGGATTAAAATGACTTTATGAATAGTAATTCTTCGATAGTGAGGAAGCAAAAACTTGTATTTTATATAAAGTTAAAGTTCTAATAGGTAACACTTTGTGGAAGTAACGTCTCCTCCCTAATCGATTGTTGTTTCCACACAGTAATAACCCAGCGGGAAATTGCACCCCTATGCGGAGAAAACTCCGTTTACAAAACCACTAAAATTCAAAAAGAGCTTTTCCTCGGAGTTTTCCGCGACCGCTAAGTAGATAAAGGGGCAGGTGTAGGTATGAATATAAATAATGTCTCTCGGAGGGTGTATCGACTTGCTCTATGCGCATGATCAGGTGACCTTGCAACGTCTTGGGGGTTCAGGATGTTTGTTCATCACCGACCCACCTGTTAGTTTCGAACGAAGTTAAGCTAAGCTACGAGAAATTTGTTGAAAAGACGTGTTGAGATTGCGATTATATCGCTTTCTTCTTTTTGGCTGAGATATGCAGATTTTTGAGTAGGTACGTCAAAATTAGTACAATTTAAACAGTTTGGCTTCCTCACTGTCGAAGATAAGGAAGCTTTGAACTCGTGTAGAAGATGAAACATAATATCATGTTTTATTGTTTTGAAATTTTATGTCTTTACTTTGGCACATAAACGAAAAAAGCGTTAACAAAAAGCGTTTAAGAAAAAGCGTTAAGTTTGGTTTTCTGATGTTTTCCGCTTACAACCGAATCGTTGCTAGGGAAATGGTAGGTAGTACTTCGTCGTTTTTCATCCCAATTCGTGGGAAAGTTCTCGATTTATCTCGCATTTCTTTCGTATTTGTTTTTGGTACTTAAGTCGTCATAATTATTTATTAATGTTGGATCTAGTAAACGATGCCGCTTGTTTATTTGTCACTTGGGAACTAAAGACGTCAAAAAATGTCCAAATCGCACTGCGAGCTCTCAAGGGGCGCTTTTGGGTACAAGGGGCGCTTATCAAAGTTTTAAAATTACGAGTAAAACGCTTGAAGATTTTACTTTTTTCCCAACTCAAATGTGTCACTGCTTATTTTAGCTGGATTTAAATTTTTTTCGCATTCTGTTGAGAATTTAGTGTACTCTTATCGATGGAACTAAGAACTGAATCGGATCCAACCAATAATATAGGGAGAGACGTAAAATCACCAAAAAAAAAACGTTGGAATTTGTAAAAGCGCCCCTTGTGTTTTCTTGCTTTATCAAGTTGAGTCCATTCACATTAGACCCTTTGAGAAAAAAGTTGTATATTTTTTGTTGAGAAGAAGGCGTTTCACTGGAAACTCAGGGCACAAGGGCGCTTTTTGTAAAACGCCTATCCGAACATGACATGTTCTGACCGACCAACTGAGGGTCTCATCAAGCGCCCCTTGGTTATGAACTTTTTCCTTTGTTTCTCTAAATTCCATAAGGGCTTATAGTGCTCTCTTTTGGTAACAGATGGAGGTATCGAAAAGCCAGTAGTACCAACGTGTAGATCTTGGTTTTGCGGTTCCGACAGTGTAATTTCAAAACATATTGTTAAGTAATGCATGCATTCCAGGGGACGTCCCATTGGATAAGTATTGGATCAGTTTAACCAGTTGGTAAGCAATAAAACTGTTTCACTGGATGTAATTTATCTATTACTTTAGGCAAGAAATACTGACCCCCCCCCCACCATTATCCACCTTAACATTTCAAGCGGCATGCGAGCCTCGAATCTGAAGAGCATTTTAAAATCCACGATCTACGATACCCAACATGCGAATTCGAGTTCACCCCCCCCCCCCCCCCCCCCCCCCCCATCACCGCCACCACCAATGGTACCAGTCTGGCACCAAAGCGGAAATACGTCGTAACATTGAACTTTCATCTGTTAGTTTTAGTAGGCAGTCCGTCAAAGTTCACATCCGTATTCAAGGTGAAACACAAAAAAAAAACACGAAATATGCGGTTTATGGTGTCCTGGCACCATGGTGGCCCCACTATTAGTTCCATGGCGGTACAGAGAATAATTCATGAAAATCCGGAGGTATAATGTGAATTTTTCCTCAATTTCAAAGCTTGGGTACAATTAGTAAGCAGTGAAGGAACCGAAATATTGAAAAATCGGATATTTTGTGAATATAATCTCCCCACTCACCCCCTCCCCTTGCGAATTTTTGTACTCTGGTGAAACCATGTACAACTCGGAAGTTATTTGAGTCAAACAAAAAAAGAAACACACAAATCGGTTGGAAATTGAGGCCTGGGCAGAGTTTATAAGATTATGCCCGCAAACGCACGTTTTTTAAGCATTAACCCCCCCTTTCCCCCCCTTAAAAAGCAGAATTCAAAATTCCGGCGCCGAAGTGCACAACTAGATAGTATTCCGCGTCAAACGAAAAAAGAACCACGAAAATCGTTTGAGAACTTAGGCCTGGGCAGAGTACACAAGATTATGCCCATAAACGCACGTTTTTTGAGCATTAACCCCCCCTTTCCCCTCCTTAAAAGGCAAAATTCGAAATTCCGGCGACGTAGTGCACAACTAGATAGTTTTCCGCGTCGAACAAAAAAGAACCAGGAAAATCGGTTGAGAACTAAGGCCTGGGCAGAGTACACAAGATTTTGTTACACACACACACACACCTATGGTTTTTTCGCGGATTTTGATTCAGAATGGTCTAAAACGGATTACTGTGTGGTTATTTTTTTCTGTTGAGTGTTGTCCTCCTTCACCCCAGATCGATCGCATAAGGACGCCCAAGTCTTACTGTGGGATGTCCTAAAAATGAGGTACAAGGGGCTCTTTTTGTAAAACGCCCCTTGTGAACTCGCAGTGCGAAATGTGTTGCAGACTCATATGCAAGCGTTTATTTATGAGATTGGAACTTATTGAGGTGGTTTGCAAACCGCGCATGAGATGATTTATTATTGTTTAGCAATGCTTGCTATCCTATGCTGTCCCATTGGATAAACATTAGGTCAATTTAAATCAGTTGGTGAGCGATAAAATAAGCATTTTTATTTGCCTTCCTCCTGCACACTGTTTCACTCAATGTACGTAAGTAATTTGGATAGTATTTTGAGTAAAAAATAGTGGACCCCCCTCTCTTCTACCTCAGCCGCCATAACATTTCTAGCGGTATGCGAGCACCGACTTTGAACAGCATTTTAAAATCCATGATCGGCGATACCCAACATCAACATGCGAATTCTAGTTCACCCCCCCCCCCCCCACCAAGGACAATGGTGCCATTCTGGCACCAAAGCGGTAATACGTCCTAACGGCGAACTTTCATTTTTTAAAAATAGTCCGTAGTCAATCACATCCGTATCCCCTGGTGTGTATAAACCCTCTGATGGACCAGTGTATAAAGGGTCTGACAGACACGCAGCAACTGTAAAGTTGTTTTTGAAACACATGATGGGTTAATTAATATATTTTTCAAGTTTAAATACATACCAACATTTTATTAGTTAAAACAAAGTAATTAGACTGACTCCCAACTAGTCTATCGGGGTCTCAGGGAGCCTAATTAGGACAGAATTTCAAAAGTTTGGGTACAATTAGTAAGCTATAAAGCAACCAAAATATTAAAAAATCGGATGTTTTGTGAATATTATCCCCCACTCACCCCCTCCCCATACTAATTTCGATATGCTGGTCATTCGAAGTCATCTGAACAAAAAAGGATTTCTCAAATCGGTTGGAAATTGAGGTAAAATTATGCCCAAAAACATACGTTTATTGGTTGCCTGTGTATAAAGTGAGGGACACGGTGGCTTTCAGAAACTAGGGAACAAAGTACTTTTTTGGCGGTTAGATCACAGCTGAAGGTTCGAAATGAAACCTTCTATAAAGGGGATTCAGGTACTGAGCGCCTGGGATATTCAAAATGCTCACTGCATTCAAAATACTTCATTGAAATTTCCCTCGTGTCTGTCAGACACTTTATGTACACGAGGGGGTATTCAAGGTGAAACACAAAAACCCACGAAATGCGTGGTTCTGGTGTCCTGGCACCATGGTGCCACCAATGATTTGTTTCACTGTGGCCAAAGAATATAATTCATGAAGATCCGAAGGTATATTGAGAATTTTCCCTCAATTTCAAAGCTTCAATTTCAAAAAAGAAAAATCGGTTGAAAACTAAGGCCTGGCGTGAGTACACAAGATTTTGTCACACAGACACCTATGGTTTTTTTTCGCGGATTTGGATTCAGAATGGTATAGAACGGATTAGTATGTGGTTATTTTTTTCTGGTGAGTGTTGTCCGATTTTACGTCTTACTGTTGGAGGTCCTAAAAGAAGGGCTATCGAATTTCCGGTTCAGAGCAAAACATGTAGATGAAACAATGCATGTCTTACTGGTAACTAAACAATGTCACAGTTTGTATCTAACGAAGAAAATGTGAACTTACAACGAGAAGCCCCTCATTGAAATTCCTGTTCTGTTCTTTCCTAGTTGTAGTTGCTCAAATCTAAATGCTCCGATGTAAACACGCAATATCAACAGAACTCGGAAACTCGAGATATTTACCAGAAGGGGTTCCTCCTTATCGTTAACAGGTGTTTTGACAGACAGTTGAAAGCAAATAGCTTCATTCCTCCTCAACTACTCTTCTGTTGATATTCCCTGTTAGCTCCATTGTTTGAAAATCCATCTCAAGAGGTTTCTTGGAGAGGAAAGAGCATTCTATTGAGGACTGAATGATTCAGCGTCCGGTTTTTTGGACATTCTTATCCCTAAAAATACCATTGAACCAACATTTTTACGTCCTGTTCGATGATTACTATAAACATGAGGTAGAAATCCTTATAACTCAAACTAGGTAACAAGAAATTACTGTTTCGATTGCGACTCTTCTTTTCATTGGTTGAATCGAGGTTTTGAATGGAACCTTCCACTCTGTTGAACCAACTCGAAACGGTGATTTCGATTGTAATCATGGGCGTAGGCAGGATTTAGACAAGGGGGGGGGGGCTACCCCCAAGAGCTATTTTATAAATATAAAGTATGCGTCTGCATATTATAGCAAACGAAAGGTTCAAAGTCTGAATTACGAGAAATAATTTTCATGACATATCTTTATTTATACATTTTACATTATTTCATTATACAACATAGGTACTACAAAACAGCAATGGACAATTTTTAACACAGCATCAGTCTTCTGGGGTTGCTGGCAAATTGATCAACAACCTCTTCTACAATGGTTGCCAAATCTCGGTGGAGGCTGAGCATACACAGACCATTCAGTCTATCCTCCCCCATTGTAGACCGTGTTCATGTTTTTACGCGCCTCAGGGTGCTGAAAGTTCTTTCCACCGAGCAGGTCGTGCACGGTAACGTTACCGCAATCCAGGGCCTTTTTGATGGAAGGATAGAAGGGTCCGCTTCCTTGATCAAGTCGATCATTTCCACATTCCGAAGTGTTGACAGTTTTTCAGTCTCATTCCAGCCTTCACCTTTGTCGTTCTTGTCCATTTTTTCCGCCCACTTATTGTGCCATAATTGGAATTCTGCATACAGCAGATCCTCATCAAAATCATAAAACTTGGCAATTTTTTTGGCTTGGAGTTTCAAATGGTCTAATTTTGAAGCCAACATGAAGTGGGGGTGAAGAGAAATAAGGGAAAACGCCGGTTCATTATTATGAGAAAATCTGTCAGTCAGCGCTGAAGAAAACGAGTCTAGGTAAGGAATCAAGACTGATCGTTTCCAATATTCCTCAGGAGAGTCACTTGGGATATTCGAACGATGGTGCTGACGTCCAACCACTCTTGGCGTCAAAAACTGGTGGACTGATGTTCAGCACAATTTAATTTTGTGTTCCCGAAAGTCTAGGGGGGGGGGGGGGGGCACGGCCCCTTCCTGCCCCACCCTGTCTACGCCCTTGATTGTAATCCTTCTTTTGGTTCAATCTAACGAGGAATCGAGATTTTGAATGGAACCTCCCACACTGTTGAACCAACTCGAAACGGTGATTTCGATTGTGATGCTTCTTTTGGTTCAATCTAACGAGGAATCGAGATTTGAATGAGACGTCTCCCTTACTGTTGAACCAACTCAAAAAGGCGATATTGAGTAATGAAAATAAAATAAAAAAAGTCCATTCATGCAGCATGAATTAATGAGAGAATTTTCAAAGAAATCTTTCAGTTGAAGGTATGGTTAAGAAAAGGAACAATGGTGCTGCAATTTCTTGTAGAAAGTTTTTTTTTTAGACTATTGTTGGTGTTTTTTCGATTTTCAGTATACCATACCAACATACTGTATGCTCTGGTACGCTTAGAAGATGTTGGGAGTCCATATTCATGTTCTACTCGTCTCTACGAACTCATAGAGTACCCACACGGCTACTGCATTTCTGGGTAAAACAAATATACGCACCTGTTCATTATATATATAAATAGATACATACTTTTCTTAATTTTTGGACAATTTTCATTTTTGAAAACGCATTGATATCAGAAATTATATGCTGAATCCGAATATACCATATATTACCATGATTGTGTGAATAATAACCACAAAACGCTGCAAATCATTGCTCAAAGGTTTATTATTTTCTGTATAGATCACCCTTCTGTATAGATCACTGGTTCTCCATCAATAGCACCTACCACCAACTGTATTCTCCCTTGACCTTCCCTCTCAAATTTCAGCTTCCTGCGTTCAATAGGATTGAAAATGGCTTCGGAGCTCACTCAGCTGATCAGTGATCTGAAGAGTGAAGAAGCCTTTGAGCAATGAGTTGCAGCGTTTTTTACCCACCAACATTTTTTTTACCTACCAACTTTTTTTTACCTACCAGCTAGGTACTACCTACCACACCATACTGGCTTCACACCTTCACAATCAAGTTTATTAGGAAGAACTAAACGCTTCACACTCGATTGGAAAAATAGAAAGCTTCATATGGAAATTTGATTACTGGTTACGCAGAAGGCAAAACTGTATACAAATCGAAGAAATGAACAGCGATCGCATTTTAGTCCGATAAAATTTGAATGGAGATTAGACCTCTTTTGCGATTCACACTCATGATTCTGTTTTATCGAAGGAAAACCTTCAAGTACTCGTAGGGACCGAACGGTTTGTCCTACAGAGCTCCGGGTGGTCTCAAAAATTTTTAAAAATTCAATACTATTTAAAATTGGTGAAAAAACGATACCTTTATTTCGAGAGTTTTCGAGCTAGGGCACTCTTGAAAATTTCAACCCTTAATTTTCACCCCTTAGAAGTGACCTACATCAACCAAAAGCTTCGCGGCACAACTAGACCCCGAATGGAGCCCATATACCAAATTTGAACCAAATCGGTCCAGTGTTGCTAAGAAAAGTGCCGCGTACGGCGGACGGACGGAAATTTTTTTATTCGATTTTCGTATTCTACGTACCTTGAAACGTAAAACATCAAATTTTGAGGGGGGGTTAAATTTTTTTTTTCTTGCTCGATTCCAAAGGCTTATTATTGAAAATAATAAACCAAAAACGGAAAACCCGTTTTTTTGAAATTTGGACCACTTTGGATTGTCCAAAATTTCTGGCTAACGAACTTCTTTTGGTTTATTATTTTCAATAATGAACCTTTGGAATCGACCAAGAAAAAAAAATTTTTAACACCCCCTCAAAATTTTATGGTTTACGTTTCAAGGTACGTAGAATCCAAAAATCGAATAAAAATTTGGCCGTCCGTCCGCCGTCCGCCGTACGCCGTACGCCGTGCGCCGTACGCCGTACGCGGCACTTTTGCCACTTAGCATTGACCGATTTTGATGAAATTTGGTATGTAGGCTCCATTTGGGGTCTAGTTGTGCCCCGAAGCTTTTGGTTGATGTAGGTCACTTCTAA
The DNA here is from genome assembly GCA_009739505.2 of Apolygus lucorum. Taxonomy (NCBI): domain Eukaryota; kingdom Metazoa; phylum Arthropoda; class Insecta; order Hemiptera; family Miridae; genus Apolygus; species Apolygus lucorum. The sequence continues at coordinate 15,445,094 of CM019173.2, forward strand.
AGGTTCCAAAATCAATTTTGAAATTTTCAAAACGCCCTAACTCACAAACTTTTCGATATAAAGGTATTGTTTTTCCTTCAATTTAAGATTCTATAGAATTTTTAGAATTTTTTGAGACCACGCGGAGCTCTGTAGGACAAACCGTTCGCTCCCTACGAAAATTTAAGGATTTATATTGAAATATATATATATATAAATCAAAACACGAGAGTGAATCGCAAAAGAGGCCTAATCTCCGTCCAAATTAGAGCTGACCGAAATGCAATCAATGGTAGGTAATTTTGATTTTTTTTCTTGATTTTTTTTTTTTTTTTTTGATTTTTTTTTTTTTTTTTCTTCATATTGGATGGTTGGTGATTTTGTAGACGAGTTATCTATATAGAAAAATAATAAACCATTGTGTAATAATTTGCAGCGTTTGTTTGTTGTTACGAACATTTTGGCGAAAAGTAAAAAAAAAATTCTAAATACTCAAGTTATCGTGCAGAATGATATATCTGTACACACATATATTTATATGGAGGTGGAGTAAATGACCAAGCTAGTCTTCAGTAGTTTTTATTTTTGAAGACTATTTATTTCTTTTTTCTTTCTTCTTTTTGAAGACTAGCTTGGTCATTTACTCCACCTCCATTTACATTGGACTAGTCAAAAACCTGCCAAAAATCATATATTTATATATACGATTTTTGGAAAAAACTTCAGGGATCGTTTCAGAGTGTTCCAAAACGGATTACAGTGTGAAAATGTTTCAAAAAAGTCCATTCTAAAAATTTTGAGGCCATTGCAATAGCTTTATTTTTCTTGAAAGTTCGCTAATTGTGTCTGTCTAAAAACCACGTACATGGCTTTTGAAGAAGAAATTTATCAATGAAGCCCTTCACTCTACGACAAACACTCGAGAACTAACGACTAATGCAAGTATTTTTGTAGTTCTGTCTTCCTATAAGTGTAACTAAATAGTGAATGTTTCCGACTACCTTTGATAGACTCGGATGCAATCAAAAGTATGCAAAATAAACTCGACGACGACCATCTGTTGACGCTTTCCCGGTTCCTTGTTTGTTTCGAAATACAGTTGATATTCCCGTGTCAAAAGTTTCAGGCGCGCCAAACACTCGTTATTTTCCGAGGGAAAACTCGCTAGCGAGAAAACGCGTTTATGGGCAAAGGGAATGGGGAACGCTGTTTAAACATTACTTCAAAAAAGTTTCACCTTGGATTTTTTTCTCGTTTTTTCCATCTTTCTAGGCGGAGTTTTCGAGTCACCTCTCTAGGGGCATCAGGAAAGGACCGAGTTCATTATTTTCCGTCTTCTTGTCACCCTTCCCGTTAAGGGTTCGGATAAAAATTGGCTCGCCATTCATTTCGAAAAATATAAAAAAACGAGAAGAGGAAAGGTGACAACGGTGCCATTTTTAGGAAGAAGGATTGCCTCCTTTGGGACGACAGTGTGCTGTGAGACTCAGGGTCTTGAAGAAGACAGTTTTTAAAAAAAGGAAACAAGTAGCGGAAGTATTTTTACTTTTCAACGGTAAAAACAGTCTCCCAAAATCATAATTTCCTCTCGCTTTTGGTTTATTATTTTCAATAATGAACTTTTGGAATCGACCAAGAAAGAAAAAATTTAACAACCCCTCAAAATTTGATGGTTTACGTTTCAAGGTACGTAGAATCCAAAAATCGAATAAAAATTTGGCCGTCCGTTCTCCGTACGCGGCACTTTTGCCACTTAGCATTGACCGATTTTGATGAAATTTGGTATGTAGGCTCCTTTTGGGGTCTAGTTGTGCCCCGAAGCTTTTGGTTGATGTAGGTCACTTCTAAGGGTTCCAAAATCAATTTTGAAATTTTGAAAACGCCCTAACTCAAAAAATGTCGATATAAAGGTATTGTTTTTCCTTCAATTTTGGATTCTATAGAATTGTTAGAATTTTTTGAGACCAACCGGAGCTCTGTAGGACAAACCGTTCGCTCCCTACAAAAATTTAAGGGTTTATATTGAAATATATATATATATATATATAAATCAAAACACGAGTGTGAATCGCAAAAGAGGCCTAATCTCCGTTCAAATTAGAGCTGACCGAAATGCGATCGATGGTTGGTGATTTTTTTTTTTCATATTGGATGGTTGGTGATTTTGTAGACGAGTGATCTATATAGAAAAATAATAAACCATTGTGTAATAATTTGCAGCGTTTTACTTTTCAACGGGAAAAACAGTCTCCCAAAATCATAATTTCCTCTCGCTTTTGGTTTATTATTTTCAATAATGAACCATTGGAATCGACCAAGAAAAAAAATTTGTTTAACACCCCCTCAAAATTTGATGGTTTACGTTTCAAGGTACGTAGAATCCAAAAATCGAATGAAAATTTGGCCGTCCTTCCGCCGTCCGCCGTACGCGGCACTTTTGTCACTCAGCATTGACCGATTTTGATGAAATTCGGTATGAAGGCTCCATTTGTGCCCCGAAGATTTTGGTTGATATAGGTCACTTCTAAGGTTTCCAAAATGAGTTTTGAAATTTTGAAAACGCCCTAACTCAAAAAATGTTGATACAAAGGTATTGTTTTTCCTTCAATTTAAGATTCTATAGAAATTTTAGAATTTTTTCAGACCACCCGGAGCCCTGTAGGACAAACCGTTTGCTCCCTACGAAAATTTAGGGTTTGGACGTACGATAAATCAGAAACACGAGTGTGAATCGCAAAACAGGCCTAATCTCCGTTCAAATTAAAGCTGACCGAAATGCGATCGATGCTTTTCTTCATTTTGGATGGTTGGTGGCTTTGCAGACGAGTGATCTATATAGAAAAATAAAAAATAATAAACCATTGTGTAATAATTTGCAGTGTTTTACGTTTTAAATCTTTCTGAACAATTTTGGTTTCGCGTCTGTCTTTCAGTGTCTGCAAATCCTTGTGACAAGTAAAACTACACGAATTTATTGTCCGTTTTTAGTGAAATGTTCATGCGAAAATCATTTTGATGAACTCCTGAATAGGGATAACTTCTGCAGTTTCTATTCGATGGGATTTTCAAGGCTTGTGTGGTTGAGAATCATGAATGTCACGAGATCATCAAATTTGGAGGTACGGAGATAATCTACTATGCATCGAATCATCTACTCAATCGGGTTACTTACACGATCAAGTTATATACTTACCACACCCACGTGTCTTAGAATTTTCATCTTACTTTCTCAGCATCGTTTATAGGAAAGTATTATAGGAGATGGTCAATATAATTTCGGTTCTCCAAAATCAAATTTTCACTCGCAGGTTGCGTTTCATTGCTCAGGAGTTGGTGAAAATCAGACTTTGAAAAAATGGCGAATTATTGAATTTAATATGTTTTTAAAAGGCCGGTTCACGAGATAGAATCTCTTTTTACGAATTCCTCTCTCCCTCCCCCCACTTTCGTTACCCATTCAATTTTCAACTTTCCCTCTTGAATTATTCACGGTCGAAAAAGGTGGGAGTGGGAGAAAAGTGAGTGGGGTTGTGGGAAGTTTTTCCCAAAATTAATCGTTGAAATGAGACACCCTCCTCCAATTTATTGCTCCCACAAGAGCAATCTCGAAAGGGAGAAAACAAGGTGGGATTTTCGATGATGGAGAGAGAGAGGACATTGAAAAAATAGAGATGAAATTTTAAGGGAGAGACGGAGAGAAAACTCGAAGCTTCCATGGATGAGATAGGTGTCGTTCGAATTTATTAGGAAAACTTCGGCCAATCTCTTTCATTCCGTGGCGAAAAGTGGTTTCATCCCTTTTCTGTCATCACATTGGTTTTCAACTTCAACCAACAACCTACTTCAAATTATATTGGTAGTTAACGCAATATTTTACAAAATGTCCAAAATTAGCCTATAAATTATTTTGAGTTTGTTACTCAGCAGTTTTGGACATCTCAATGAGGAATTTCACCGAATTCTGTTTGCATTTTTCCTGAATAGTTAATGGTGTGGGATAGATGAAAATCGGGCTGATTTCGGAAAATGAGTCTCCTGTTAATTTTGGGAGACAGTCAAAATTTTTAATTTCAAAACTAACCGGGAAAACAGACGTCCAGCGGGAACGCTCGCTGATTGGGCTGTTCGGATCGCCGTCTCCTCCCAGTGTTGCCCATTGGGACGACGAAATCGTGTTTTCTAAGAGAAAAGTTATCAAACAAAAACAGAGGACACCTAATTTTCCCCATCTCGCTTTTTCTATTTTTTTCTTCAGTTTTTCGATTTCGAACTTTACAGTTTCATGAAATTTTGCATCTGGGGACTATGGATTTCTCGATCTCAGCGCTTCAAGCGGCCATAAATGAACTATTCCAGCATGACGTCATTTTCCCGTTTTTTTTTAACATTCGTATTTTCTGCACTATTTTGTTTATTCGTAAATTAGGAAGTTTGGGCTGAAAGTTTGCCTTGGGGGGTTTTTAGAGGTGCTGAATCCGATTTTGGGGTCAAAAATAGGAAATTCCGACATGGTGAAATTCCTCATTTCAAAACTACGGCCAAAAAACGTATTTTAAGGATTTTTTCCGTAGACATTCATTAAATTATTCATTCATAATGGTACTAATATACACTCCTGCTCAAAATTAGCGCACCACCATCCATTTTGGTTTATTATTTTCAATAATGAACCTTTGGAATCGACCAAGAAAAAAAAATTTTAACACCCCCTCAAAATTTGATGGTTTACGTTTCAAGGTACGTAGAATCCAAAAATCGAATAAAAATTTGGCCGTCCGTCCGCCGTACGCGGCACTTTTGCCCCTTAGCATTGACTGATTTTGATGAAAGTTGGTATGTAGGCTCCATTTGGGGCCTAGTTGTGCCCCGAAGATTTTGGTTGATGCAGGTCACTTCTAAGGGTTCCAAAATGAATTTTGAAATTTTGAAAACGCCTATCTCAAAAATTGTGATATAAAGGTATTGTTTTTCCTTCAATTTAAGATTTTGTAGAATTTTTAGAATTTTTTGAGACCACGCGGAGCTCTGTAGGTCAAACCGTTCGCTCACTAAGAGAATTTAAAGTTTGGCCGTACGATAAATCAGAAACACGAGTGTGAATCGCAAAAGTGGCCTAATCGCCTTTCAAGTGTTAGCCGACCGAAATGCGATCAATGTTTTTCTTCATGTTTGATGGTTGGTGGCTTTGCAGACGAGTGATCTATATAAAAATAATAAACCATTGTGTAATAATTTGCAGCGTTTTTTTTCGTTTATCTCTTTCCTTCTTCCCTTATAAATTTTGTATCGTGGACTGGCCACCAAGGAGCTAGACATGAATCCGATAGAGCATGTTTGGGACATGCTGAAAAGAAGAATTCGAGCCAGAGATCCACCATCAGACAATCTTCAGCAGCTGGAAACAGCAGCGAAAGAGGAATGGGACAATATCCCCAGGAAGGTATCCAAAACTTGATTAGAGGCATCGGTCGATAGCTGCAAGCCCTCATCCTAGCTAGAGGAGGTAATACCAAGTATTGAATAGCTAAACGGGCATAATTCAAACCTTTTTTTCAATTTTTATAATTTTACAACAAGAAGTAAATTTTTCTATAATTCATTAAAAACATATTTTTTCTCGAATTTGTGCCTTTTTTGGTTACATTTTTTTCTGAGTTTGCAAATAATGTGAGCAAATAGATAAAAACTTGATAAAGGAAAAAAAAGGGGGCAAACGAAGAAATAGATGGTGGTGCACTAATTTCGAGCAGGAGTATATATAGCATTAGCAAACTGAATTAAACCTTTAGCAAACTGAATTAAACTTTTCTCAATTTGATTTAAACTTTTGCAAACTGAAACCTTTCACAATTCGAATTCAACTTTTCTCAAACTGAATTAACCCTTTCACAATTGGAATTGAACCTTTCAGTAACTGAATTGAATTTTTCCCAATTACAAGTGAACCTTTCATAAAATTAATCCTCTGCACCAAACATGATCAGAGGACATGAGAGTGTGCGAAGTCCCCAAAACGATACCTTCTCTGTGGACGGTCGCTTCCCTGTGGGTGGTCATTTACTCGCCTGTGGACTGGCAAACTTTCGTTGACCTTCCCTGTGCAGAGTCACCCTTCCTTTCCCGTCAACATTCTCGTCATAAAAGTGTTCGTAGGTTTTTTCTCTTTTTTGGTTTTGTGATGAGCGACAGTGATTCAAATATTACTTCAGTGAGTACCTATTGCTGAGTATTGCTGAACGTTCGAAGGAGGGAGGGTCGAATTCCTTGAAAATCCCATTGAAAATGGACATGTATCTCGTACTTATTGCTGCAGCTACAGGCCAACCCCTCCGCTGACCACCTTTCTTGAAAAATCGGACAATTCATGTGATAGTTCACTTTAGAACATTGATTGACCTATGGATAGTGTAACGTGTTTATTTATAATTATTTTTGTCTATTAAAAATGCATTAAATTGTTTGTTCATAGCGAAAAGTTTAATTCAGTATGCGAAAGGTTTAATTCTATTTGTGAAAGGGTTAATTCTAATTGCGAAAGGTTTAATTCAGTTTGCCAAGAGTTTCAATCAAATTGTAAAAAGTTTAATTCAGTTTGCGAAAGGATTAATTCATTTTGTGAAAGGATTAATTCAGTTTGCTAATGCTATATATATATATGGAAGGTATATTCTGAATCAGCTTATTAAAATTTCGGATAGAAGTATAATTTCAGAAATTAAAAATTGCCCAAAAATGGTGTATATAATATATACACTCTGGAAATTGTAATCTTGTGGTTTTGAAGTTTCTGGGTATCGTAATCTTGTGGGTTTTATTATCTGGAAATCGTAATCTAGAGGGTTTTAGTCTCTGGGGATTGTAATCTTGTAGTTTTATTGTCTCTGCGGATTGAAATCTTGTAGGTTTGTTGTATTCTCTGGGGATTGTAATCTTGTAGTTTTATTGTCTCTGGGGATTGAAATCTTGTAGGTTTGTTGTATTCTCTGGGGATTGTAATCTTGTGAGTTTGTGGTCTCGTGAAGAATGTGATCTCGCAGGATTGTGATCTAACAGGATTTGCTAGATCCTAAGGCGAGTTACTAAACGTGAAATATTTTAAACTTTAAAACTCATGTTATACTGTAAGACGTATTTCTATGCAAGTAGAAAAATATTACCTTATTGCACCTAAATCTCGTGGTCCAATCTTCATCTAAGCAAAATGAAATGTATGTTGATTAAAAACGGACTCTAACAAGTGATTTGTGAGGTGGAAAAATTATTGAAAATTATGTTTTATATTTTTCACACTTCGTGTACTTTTGGCACTTGAAGTCATTGAGGGTTGTGTGGTTGTGGTTGTGGTTGTGTGGTTATAAATATTATTTATAAATGTATACTTAACGAAAAATTGTGTATATTCATCGTACCCAACAATCTAATAAATCAATAGTAGCCGAGTGAGTACAATATGTATTCGTGGGTACGAGTAGAACATTAACATGGAGTATTGAAATTTTCAAAACGTACCCTGTAGAGTGCATAGGTACTCTAGTGTAGTTTACTGAAAATAGGAAAAACCAATTCAAGTTTATGAATACTCTGTGAGTCTAGGAAGGCAAGTGGAGTAAGTAGATTTTGACGATTTTGAAGTAGAAGAAATTTTGAAAATTCGCTAATTCACCAACAACCCACTTTAGGTTATAGAAGAATAAAAACAAGCTTTATTATTTAAACAAATAGATTTACAATATAGATACTTATATGGAAGTATAAATGTTACAGGTAATCAAAAATACTTACAAACATGCAATACGACAATGGACCAAAGTCTTCCTGTCGGAGAGTGCGCGAAAACAAATTCAGAGATTCCCAAAATTCGTGGATGAACAGGACCAAATTCTTCAGGAATCGTACCGGCATCGTACTCAAGAGATCCAACATGTCTTGCAGGTAATCATCCGGAGCATGCTCTCAAACTCCATAGGAACACGATCTATACCCGTTGCCTTATTCTCCTTAGCTTTAAGGAGTACTTTTCTAAGCTCTGCCATATCAAATAAATTTATGTTATATTCGTTATCAGCGAAAAAAATTACAAAAAGTCCGATAATACAGATAGGCCGATAATTTTTGGAAGAGTACATTTTAGGATTAATATTAGAAGAAATCAACTCAAATCCAGGGAATACGAAAGAAAAATCAAGGGTCCTTCCTTAGTGTATATAAAAACGTTCTTTCGACCTTAATTTTGTACTTTTTTTTCTTGTATTTCGTATTTCATTCATTAGGTTTCCGAGAGTGGATAGCATTTTCTTTCTTTTATTTTCGTCCGTAGAAACTAAAGTGGGAGGCAGAAGAGGACCATTCAAATAAGATGGGAGTTTAGGGAGCCTCTCGAGTGAAAACCCATTTCTGTCTCGAGTAGTACTTTTCTCGAGTGTTGAATATTTCCGAGTTCCGGAAAAAAAAGCTTTCGTGGTTTCATCTGTTAGGTATTTCGGAAAAATCCGGTTTTGTTTGGGGTAAGTTAACTTTAGGCTGTTTTAATTTCGAACGTTTTCGAAGCTTGTATAAGCGTTCGGAATCAGTCGTGTACCAAGTAATTACTCTATTATTGACAGTGTTCAAAAAGTATAAAATTAACAAAGTAGCAAATTTAAAATCAATTCTGGCGTAGAAAGTTTAACTTAAGGTCTTTTAACCCTGTACTTAGCAACGTCTAATATACCATACGTGTTTTCTGTTAAAATTTTATCATTATAAAAGGGATTTTTCAGTTTTATCATGTTTTTGGAGGGCCAAGGGTACACTGTAGGGGAAAAATTGAAACAAATCTCCATAGGAAAACTACACAAATTTTTGATAACGAACTCGTTACGTCTTTGATCGAGACTGCTTAGTTGTATTTGTGTACATTCACGTTTACTACTTTATCTAATTGGTATGAGCACCAATTGAGAAGGTATAATAAGTTTACATAGCTAGTAATTATTACTAGCGATTCTTCCATTGTTTTATGGATTATTTTTTCCCATTTGTTTTTTCCCCCATTTGTTATCTTCTATTATTTTTATTCTGATTGAAATAGAAAGCATTTTATTAAATAACTACCTCATTCATCGGTGACTTAACAGTGTAAGATAATAGGTACCGTGAACTGGGGTGATACTGATATGCTGGGGTGATACTGATCAGCACGCCTTTTTTCATTTGCATTAGGGATGGGTATCGATACTCGATATTTCAAAATATCGATACTTTCGTACCGATACTCGATATTTTAGTATCGATACTGCACTATCCGATATTTTTTGATATCGATACTTCGGATCCGATATTTCTAAATATCGAATATCGATACTGTTCTCGCGGAAAATTCAACATAATGGCTAAAAAATGTAAAAGGTAGAGAGGCTTTTGGATCTTTACTCTTTGATTGCACAAATAACGTTTATATCATGGAAAAAAATCACTCTGCTTGGACTCTTAATGGTGAAAAATGAATAAAAGTTGTTGAAAAAATTATTTTTCTTGAGAAAATTGGACAATATTGATAATTTGTGACACTAAAGTATCGATACTCGATATTTTAAAATATCGATACTCATGGCCAACGATACTTGGGATATCGATACTCAGAAACGATACAGTATCGATACAAAATATCGATACTTTTGTAACGATACACATCCCTAATTTGCATGCGATTGCAGCGCTCCACACAGTCCTAAATTGGAAAGTTAGGTCATGTTATGTGTTCGTAGCAATGTTTTCTCTGGGGGGGATATCGTTCCCGCCCGATAGTCTAGGTTACCATGGTAGCTGATAAGGAAATAAACAAATCTCAAAATCGGGCCCAGCTGACATTGTGATTGTAACTTCTGTTGTGCCGGTGTCGGGTGTTGTGTGGTGAAGTTCTAGCGAAAAGATTTTGTTTCTACTAGAGATAAGCATGAAATATCTGCAATTAGTTTGTTTTTTTTCCCTGTTAAGCTGTGTTCACATAGGTGCGTAACGTCCGTAATCCGTAATGCGCAAAAAGAGAAGGGGGGGTGTTCTGCAATCCGTAAAGTCCGTAATGCGTAAAAGAGCGTTCACATGGCCATATGATTACGCGTTACGCAGAAGCGCGCAGTAGGTTCTGCGCAGAATTGTTTTTTCCCGCTCAATTGTTTTTTTCCCGAGATCAATGAGGCTCTCATTTAATTCATTCACATTCATTTCGAAAATGAAAACCAAATAATTGAAAATGAAAACCAAATAATCCGGAATAAAAAATTTTTATTTTTAGTATTTAAATTTTTTTAAATTTTATTTTTAATTTATTTATTATTTTTTTTTTAATTTTTTTTTATAAATTTTTAGTATTTAATACTAATCCGAATACGGAATAATAAAACGGAATCCAGAGAACCGACTCAACGACGAACAGCTGAACGATGAACAGATGACGAGAGCTTTCACGAAGTTTGCCGAAATTTGTCGAAGTTCATCCGTAATGCGTAAAATATCTAATTTTACAAAACGGACAAAAGTCTTCGTCCGCAAAGATTGCTCGCGCCCCCCAATTGAGGGGCTATTCGCCCCAGCCAATAGGATCCAATTACGCACTACGGATTACGGACGTTACGCACCTATGTGAACCAAGCTTTACTACAGTTGGTTATCTGTTAAAAACAAAAACAAATCATTTTCAGGGGGTGATAGTGATCACGGCCGAAATGCCCCGAAACTATCAAAAAGTGATTGGTCCATCATTATTTTTGGTAACAAGTGCTTTAAAATTAGTTGTTTCTTGTCAGTTACCAAGCATGTGCCACGAATGGTCTCATTATAATAATAAATACTGAAGAGGATATTACGAGCCTTGAATTTTGGCTTGATTCTGATTTTTATAAGTAAAGAGTTGGTTTTCATTAGTTTTTCAATAAAAATTGTTCTGAAATGAGTTGTTAGTGGTTTTTTTTACCTCAGGGTACTAAAAAATAATTTTTAATTGTTCAAGTTCGATTTTTAATTGTTTTTAATATGTTTCAGTTCAATTTTAAATTAGTGATCACTATCACCCCCTATGTGGGGGGTGATACTGATCAATTTAATTTTTTTTTTAAATCAGCTTAATTCAATAAAATTTCAAAGTTTGATATAGGATACTGTTCGTAAGATGTGGGAGAATATAAACTATTTTTTTGAATTATTACACTGGTAGTTTTCAAGGAAAAACTGTAGAAATTGATCACTATCACCCCAGTCTACGGTACTTACTATACCACAAGTGTTAAAAATCTGTTCAAATTTCAACGTTTTAGATGCTTTTTCAATTTAATATGTTTTTGGAGGGCCTAAAGTATATTAAGTATGCCATGGGAATACTTTTGCCAAGTAAAGGGTTAAAGGTTACCTACTTTATGTTAACGTTAAGGTCATAACTAGCCCTAGGGTCTTATTCGTACCGTTCTTCTATACTTATTCAAATAGGGAAGGAAGAACGAAAGCAATGATCGATTTTTCGAATTTCTAAGGTTGAGTACACGATTCCTAATAGAAACGCTGCAAATTATTACACAAAGGTTTATTATTTTTCTATATAGATCACTCATCTGCAAAGAACACGGCTTTGCCATTGTTACCACCAACCAACTTGAACGGAGATTAGGCCTCTTTTGCGATTCACACTCGTGTTTCTGATTAATCGTAAGTCCAACACCTAAGTTCTCGTAGGGAGCGAACAGTTTGTCCTACAGAGCTCTGGGTGGTCTCAAAAAATTCTGAAAAACCAATACTATCTTAAATTGATGCAAAAACAGTACCTTTATATCAAAATTTTTTGAGTTAGGGCGTTTATAAATGTCAACCCTTAGAAGTGACCTACTTCAACCAAAACCTTCGGGGCACAACTAGACCCCAATTGGAGCCCACGTACCTACCAAATTTCATCAAAATCGGTCAATGCTAACTGAGAAAAGTCGGACGGCCAAATTTTTATTCGATTTTTGGATTCTACGTACCTTTTGGCTTTTGGATGGTGAAAATATATCACAAAATGTTATTTTTCGGGACAATTCTAACCGAAAATTGAGGAAGATTTTTCTATTCTCCATGAATGTTTCCCTCACTCATTCAATTGTCAATCAATTTTTAAAATGTTCAATTATTAAACCCTCTATAAGGACGTGTAAGGGGTCTAATTATGATGAATGGGCCTGTTAGCGACGCCTATCTGGTTCGGGACTGGAAATTTATTGGCGACCTCACTCGACTGGAATAGCAGGGGGGTAGCGGCCGTTGAAGGATTTACGAGTGTAGACCCCCCCTTTAGAACTCGCATTCATATAATTTGAAAATTGAGTGATGGAGAGTTTGTACGTACCATGTGTGATCAAAATAATATTTTATATTACCTACTATAAACTATATTATAGTTTAAATACAACGTACATACCTTTCAAATAAAACGGCTGATCAATGCATACAAAAAAGGCTTGGTTATTGAGGTCAATAATATGACTTGTGGCTAAAACGAGAACAAGGAAAATCATCAGTATAGTCTTGAATGTGGACAATCTCCTGTTGTTTGTTAACATGAAAAAACTATCAACATAATCGTCTAATCAACATAATCGTAGTCTAATCAATGCATACAGAAAAGGCTTGGTTATTGAGGTCAATAATATGACTTGTGGCTAAAACGAGAACAAGGAAAATCATCAGTATAGTCTTAAATGTGGACAATCTCCTGTTGTTTGTTACTTTAAAAAAAACTATCAACATAATCGTGAGAATCAACCTTCATATGATCAACCTTCATCAGTAGTATGGCTCGATAATTTCATTACATTATTGTCACGCCAACCAAAACTGTTCGTCCACTAATTCAAAGGTTTCCTACCTTCGGTAGTGAGGATGCTAGAACCAATCCATATGGAGCTCTGATTCGTTCCTTACCCGCTGGAATCCGGATTGTTCCGCTCTATTTTAGGTATTGAACCGAAGCAGAAGTCGAACACGCGCGTTTCCCCATTTAGACGACGTAGTAACCGTTCCCCTTGTTTTGAAGCGTCCAAAAAGCAATAAAGTTGCTATTCCTGCTCACGGGAGAGTGAGTTTTTTTCAGGGCAACATTCCTATGATAACAGCCGTGTTTCAGCTTTGAAGGAAAGGGAATGTGGTTTTGAGATCGCGGCCAATACCGAAATGGTATAAGTCAATGTTCTGTCGATTGTCTTTACTTTGGTATTAGTAATAGAGTAGGTAGTAAAGTGAGGTGCGCATAAAACTTGCCCTCGAATGTTATGATCACCTATTTTCAAATCTGAAATACTGATCTTCCTGGTTGATGAGGTCAATGATACTGACTTGTTGTTTGAATTTAATCAAAATAAACCTGTTCAGTGATATTACTTTATTTCTTTTCAACTAAAAATGAAGCTCTTCATTTTTTTTTGGCCGTGGGGAGCAAATAGACGCAGCAATAATATTCTATTTTTCCAAAATATGTTCAACCCGTATGTGTATACTTATTGATTTGAGCGATTGCAATCATGGCAACAAGGAAATATTGATAAGCCGAAGCGGCTGTTGGTTTTCAATTGGAAAATTACCACTTCGAAGGCTCATTTTTACCTCCAATTTTGAAAAAAGTCGTGATAGAAGGTTGAAAACACCGAAACTTGTTGGTTTACACGAGAGAAACGACCACTTCGAAGGCTCATTTCTACCTCCAATTCTTGAAAAGAGTCGTGATAGAAGGTTGAAAACACCGAAACTTGTTGGTTTACTCATGAGAAACGACCACTTCGAAGGCTCATTTCTACCTCCAATTCTTAAAAAAAGTCGTGATAGAAGGTTGAAAACACCGAAACTTGTTGGTTTACTCGAGAGAAACTACCACTTCGAAGGTTCATTTCTACCTCCAATTCTTGGAAAAAGTCGTGATAGAAGGTTGAAAACACCGAAACTTGTTGGTTTACTCGAGAGATAAAAGGCTTTCTTATTCATAACATTTCTGCCTTATAGATGTGCTCTTTTCCTGTTTTTTGAATACGTTACGACAAAGCAACTTGCGTTTCCTCAGTCTCGAAATCCATTTCCACCTTTTGAACCCACGAAAAGGAAGTCGGATATCTAAGTTAGCCAGGTGAATGTTATTGAAAACCCGGGGTCATGTTTAATCAGAGATTTCTTCAGTTAAACCGTCTCTTTTTCCAGTTCCGGCAATTCAGCTCTTAATCTCGAATATCCTTAATGAATTCCCTTCAAAAGAAAAAGCTCGGTCCAACGGATGTTTTTTTTTCTTCTGAAAACTGGGAAGCAAACTCCCCTACAAGGACGAACTTTTTTGTTTTTGAAAGGGTGAAAATCCCTCAGTCGACAAGCTATTAGAGACATCAAAGTGAAAGCGGATGTCAAAACAAGAATCGTGCGTACACCGAAGAAACGAAAATAAGGGTTGAAGGGTGAGGTGTGGTCGTGAGCTTTGTTTCTGTCATGTTTGGTGGTGTTGCGAGCGAGGAAGCATAATTCACTTTCATGTTAAAATGGCTGCCAACGTGCGACGGCCTTTGAGCTTTTTGTACATCCTTGAAGTTCTTATTTAGTGTGGCACGATGTGACCAGCTCTTCGAAATAGGTCGCACCAGAATTTTTAGGTCAGTAAAAATTTAACCTATGTGTAATATTTTGCGGCGTTTTTTCGTAAAATTTTGACCTGGACTAGGAATTTTATGGTTTTTTTATCCCGCATGTTTTGGCTGCTACTGATTCAGAAGGAAAGAAATACATAGGTCGTGGAGCGTATATGGAGGAATTGTACTGTTTAAGTGTTAAGTTGGCTAGTTACAGAAGGGGGCTTTAGATGCGAAAGGATATTAAACAGCATAATATACATATATTATATGTATAGGAGCAGGGGCGTTGGGTGACCCCTGAAAGTGGTGGGGCACTAAACTAGAAAATGAGAGAACTTGACCCTGAGAAGTCACACATACTTTTGAGTCACATGGTATTGGATGTTCCTTTGAATACGGTTGAACTATCCAAATGTTCTTTCAAAATTGAGTCAAAATTGGCAGTCATGTCAACCAATCCAAGAAAAACCCCTCTGTTAAGGGACTCCTGTTTTTCACAGTACCCTCTGAGTCCCAATTCATGCAAACCACAAAATTTTATGCAATCTATGAGCCTGGAAAGCACATGCCGGTTCCGGTCAACTTCCTTATTGTGGCGCCTCAACATGAGTTGATGTGCGGAATCCAACTGAGTAGCAATGTTAACCCTACCTAGTAGAGCGAAATCTGTGCTATTTTTTAAATGAAGTTTACTCATTTTGTGACCTTTTATTTTCTCAGACAAATGTTTCAAGTCTGTGATGCCTTTAAACGTCCATGAATACTCCCATACATCCCATACTCCCATACACCCATAAGCAAGCAACGAAAACAGAACAATGCATTCTTAATGGAATGGGACATCCTGTGAGCTACTCAGCTTTGTTATAAACATCAATACGGAATTTTCTGGTGCCAACAATATTCTTCCCTTTATTTACTGATTGGGCAATGTTGAGTACAGGTTTATCCCTTCCTAAAATTTTAATCAACATCCTATCATCGTAGGAAAAAGTCGAAAATTTCGACTGGATACTGACCACAGTATTCATTGGAGTACCTACCCTAACAGTAAAACCTCAATGAAATGTAAAAACTAAATGTTAAACGTAACAAAAACAAAAAGGAATTTAGAAAATTAGGGTGGTAGAAAGTAGGAAAGTAAAACTTATCTGTTAGCCGTTGCAGAAGGATGAACTGTAGCTGTAGCGCGAACGCAAGAAGGAAAAACAGTTTCAAATCAACTGAGTTTGAACTTTGACTTTGTGAAGCAAGATAAGAAACTGATAAGGAGAGGAGTTGAATGTTTGACATGGACTCAGTATCCCATGGGATACTCCACGATGTTTGAGCATCCATCCATCTGAATTGAATCGAAATGTGTCTCAATCAGAGAGAATAGTAAATCGATTTTGTCTCACCCGGCAGGGGCCGAGAAAGGGGGAGCCTGTATATTCACACTATTGCGCATGCGCAGACGGGGCAAAACTGAAAATAAAAAAACAATCACTATGGCAACACTGGGGTCTCGCCCTAGATCATGGAAAGATCTTGGAAATTCGGGAATTGGCAATCGATTTACCTATCGATTCCATCCTCTTCTTCGATTCCTATCGATTCCTACTTCTTCTTCTCCTCTCTAGTCACTGGCCGTCATGGACTCAAGTGGATTCTAAGTCCATGAAGACTAGTTCCATGGCCTCGGGTGGCTACTTCCATTCTGCTACATCTTTCAATTTCTAACATGGAAGTTTGACATAAATACATGTCAGTTATGAAAGATCCATTTATACACTTATAAAAGATCCATGCTTCCATGAAGTATCAGTGAGTTTTGAGGAAAAAAACTGTCTACTGGGGATTTTTTTCTACTGGAACACTTTTTCAAGGGAGTTTTTTCAACTTTGAGGTACAGATGTAGCTTACAGAGAGAGAAATTATGCCGGGGCTAGACCCTGGGTGGCCTTGTGGACGCCACGCCCCTGTATAGGAGACTATTAAAGCTTAGAGATAATTAAATTAGAAAATATTAAAGTAAGTTAGCGTATGTTAGAGATTATCAAAATGCATCCTTTTTTTGGTCCAATCATTTATTGTTTAGTAATTTACTTATTATTGTAATGTATAGTAGATATCAATTGAAGGGTCACGGGGAAAAAGGATCAAACTCCATTTTTTGGCCGAATTGAGATAATCACGACATTGTGTAGCTTGGGAGGAGTAGAACCGAAGGGTTGTTTCACTTTGTGGAAGAAAGATCGCATTCATTCTTTTTAACCCTGGAATGGAATCGTCACCCTATGTGCGCTTAATGGAAACGTCAGGTGTAATTTTTACACCAGTCAGAAAACATCAATATTCCACCTATTTCGTTTTTTTTTTCGTTTTATTATTTGATTAACACTTTTTTCATTCAAGTATAGTTCTCTACTACATTTGTGGCCGTTCTCGAGACAATTATTGCCTCTATACTACTAAAATGAGGGGATTCTGAGTCGATTCTCTTTGCTTTCTCTATTTTCCTTTGATTTCTATTCGTTTTCCTGGGCTCAATATCCAAGTTCAATACTTCTGCGGTGATTTCAATAGCAAAAGGGTCCCTCAGGGGTACTGCCAGGTGCTACTACCAGTCCAATAAATAGTTTTTCAACAATGAACACATTTTTATTTTCAAGCTCGTATTACAAAATATAAGTCAACAGTTTTCCTCTCAGTCGTTTAAGGTATTTGACGGACTAGAAAAAGTAACCTCCAACAATGAAAATCACTTCAAAGGAACAGAAAACAAATACATTTGAGTATATAGGTATAAAATCTTAGTAATTATCGCGAGCAGCATCACTCAATACTTTCTTGTTTGATCTCCGCTCCATACCTAAAAGAATGATAGAATAACTCACTTGTAAGTATTGCACTTCTATTATGTGAATCAAACACTTCAGACACGAATCAGCTATAGCAACTCCCAAATCAAACAGAGAATTGGAGAGAGGGTCTAATAGAGTCCACTTTAAAAATTTGTAATGGAGTCTGGGGCCTTGATTTTCATGGGGTCCATCTACAACCCAATCCGCATAATCCCCGAAAATTCCGTTGAAATCGGATGGAAAATTAGGAAGTTATGGTCGTTACAAGAAATTCACGTTTGCGCATGCGCAGCAGGTACTATCAGTCTGGGGTTGATGATTTTCATAGGGGACCATCTACATGCCAACCCGAACAATCCCTGAAAATTTCATTGAAATCGGACAATAACTTCGAATCGTTATGCGGGTTTCAAGGATGAAGAAAAGTGAAGAAAGATCGGTGTCCGATTTAAAGACCCCTTACCTCGCCTTTGTACGGCATCACACCAAAGATTCATCAAGCACAAAAGCTCCTACTTCTGAAGATACCAGACAGTTTTCACAACCCCTTCTACCTCGAAGAAGAAGACTTCAGTACCAAAAGCAGCTGTAACATTGGGAAACCTTCACAACGGCCCCACACCCATCAAAACCAGCAAAATCAAAGGATTTAAAACACTTGTGTCAGTTTCTCATCAACCCCGGTGTTAACATTTTCTGAGTCACTGTCCAACAGGTTGGGGAATGTAGGAGATGATGCCATTTCATATTGCGACGATCCTTCAGATGAATGATTTATTTATTGATTTTTTTACCTTTTTGCGATTAATGTTTTTGTACAAAACTATACCTAATTTGGAAAATAAAGCACCTTTTAGCCCATCATTTTTCTGGAGGTGACAGTAAGGTACCTACAAACCCTAGTAAATTTACTGAAGTGAATTACGAGATCTGAATAAACAATATAAATTTATAATTTTAAATATTAACAATATAATTTTGAATAAACAGCATAATTTTAGGTATTATGGTGACCGAAACGCGGATATTTGTGGGGAAAAAAATCAAAGTCCTTACCTTGTTTGACATTTCTAATTATTTCAGGAAATTATCTTCGATCTACTTAATTTTCTTTCTTGACACTTGAACATAATTAAATTCCTGGTCAAGTGGCTCAAACTGTTCATTTTTTGCTTCCGAGTCTACCAAGGTAGCGGAAGCTTTGTTTTCACTTTTCAAGGACGAAAAAAAAAGTTCTCCAAAATCAAAATTTTTTGGTTCCGTGTCTGTGTGTCTGTCTGTCTGTGTGTCTGTCATGATTTCCTTGTAACGCGCATAACTATACGAAGTTATTGTCCGATTTCTAGGAAGTTTTCAGGGATTGTGCGGGTCGGTGTGTAGATGGTCTCCTATGAAAATCATCATCCCCGGACTGATAGAAGCGACTGCGCATGCGCAAACGTGAATTCCTTGTAACGGCCATAACTTCTACATTTTCCATCCGATTTCAATGAAATTTTCAGGGATGTTACAGATTAGTATTTAGATGGTGCCCTATGAAAATCGCCACCTTCGGACTGATAGTAGCTACTGCACATGCGCAAACGTGAATTTCCTGGTAACGGCCATAACTTCCACATTTTTCACTCGATTTCGATGAAATTTTCAGAGATTATGTGAATTAGGTTGTAGATGGTCCCCTATGAAAATCATCGTCCCCGGACTGATAGAAACGACTGCGCATGCGCAAACGGGACTTCCTTGTAACGGCCATAACTTCTACATTTTCCATCCGATTTCAATGAAATTTTCAGGGATGTTACAGAGTAGTGTTTAGATGGTCCCCTATGAAAATCACAGAGAATTGTTTCTCATAGAGGGATTCATTCATAGAGGGATGGTCTCCTGTGAGAATCTCAAATCCCATTGGTTGCAGGTTATCGGTTGCTCAGAGGATAAAGTCTTGATTAGAGCTCTTAAGGTCGCGGGTTCGAAACCCAGCCGAGGCTATGTATTTTTTTGATCCAATCACATACACCTACTCACCTAATTTTTCATCCGAATTTGATGAAATTTTCTAGGATTGTCCAGATTAGCGTGTAGATGGTCCCCTATGAGGGTAGTGAAAGGTACTTAGAGATTGGTGTTCTGAGATTAACTACTGTGCATCGGATCATCTATACAATCGGGTTATGGATACGAGGAAGCTATGTGCCACACCCACTTGGCGGATTTTTTTTCTTTTTTAATACATAGCGTCTGTCTGGGACGACTTCAAACTTTGTTTTTCGATTTTCTCGGAATTAGGAAAAGAGGAGTCTGATCCTTTTTCCCCGTGACTCTTCAATTTATTTACGGATATGGAGCGATTTAGCAAAGATCCTACTCTACAACACGGGCCAAGCCTAACGTCGGGAAGGAAATCTGAGCAAATCGCATCCCTTCATTCATTAATATTATTGTAAAAGTGTGCAAAATGGCGCCAAATAAACATATATCTATCTATCTATCTTACGTAAACGGGAATTTACGTTTACTCATGCGTAATCGTTACCCTTGGTATCTCTACATGAGAATCATTGAGGACTGTCTCGGGGCTAACCCGCGTAATGCTTTATAGTTCTACCAAAATCATGGCATACTTGATACGAAAAACAAAATGATAAGACATTTTGATTTTGGAGGACAAATATTTTGTTTACTTGCTGTGGGATGCGAAATCAGTGTTCTAAGACGTGCAATTAGTGTTCTAAGACGTGACAATGTTCCAAATGTGCTAAGGCATGAATCAAACCGCTCAGTTCGTTGTTCCATTTCAAATTAAAGCCCGTTCTAATAGTCCACTGCTTGTTTCACTACTGGGACGGTATTACTGTAAAGGCAATTACTAGGTCGCTCGACCACTCGCCACCATAATTGAACCACCAAGAGCGTTTCAGTATTATCCCTGTCAGCAACAGTCACGTATAGAAGCGATCCGAATCAATAGCCTTCATTGCTCCCGTCTGTCGCTTACCTATCGGTGGCCGTCCTACAGCAAAAGGGGTCGTGACGCACAAAACCCTTCCGTCGTCCATTTGTTCGGCTCGACCTACAAGCACAGCGCTATCAATTTGGAATGAGACGTTCTTGAGGGAAGACGGGAAATTAGGGTCAAAATGCCATTTTACCACTAACTGTAGTGAGCCACTCTACTTCAAGTACTCAAATATGAACCAAAGGACTCAATATAAAAAAGTCCGTTCATGCAGCATGAGTTTATGACCGAATTTTCATAAAAATCTGGCATAGTTAATGGTATACATATATTTTTCTTTCAAGAAAAAGTTCAATGGGGTGTGCGCATGGGTTGGAATAACTGTTTGTTGTTATTTTTAATCTAAACTAGACCTCATTATGAGAATTTTGACACCAACCGCGACCTTCTAGCGTGAGAAGATCTTTTTCTATGATTTTTCAAAGTTTCGAATGTTTATGACGTCACAGTGGACTGGGGGGTTCCGTCCAGGTGGGAGGAGCGCGTGACGTCATAAACATTCGAAACTTTGAAAAATCATAGAAAAGATCTACTCATCCAAAAAGTGAACGGCTGGTGTCAAAATTCTCAGAATGAGGTCTACTTGTGATTAAAAATTTAAAATAAAATCAGGTGCATTGGTTTTGGTTTATTATAGCATTTTTCAGTCAAATGAAACCTTTTTTCAATCAAATGAAACTTTTTACCAACCAAATGAAACTTTGTTCCAATCAAATGAAACCTCGTTCCAATCAAATGAAACCATGTTCCAATCAAATGAAATCTCGTACCAATCAAATGAAACTTTTTTTCAAACAAATGAAACCTTATTTCAATCAAACGAAACTCATTGGTCCAACCATAAAAAATAACTTTATTTAATATTGTTGCGAAACAAGTTAATACAGAAGCACTAGGTACAAATTAATTTAATGGAGTGGGTGTCAAGCAGCTGCAGCAGGCAGTTTCATCATCATGACGAAGTTGGAGCAGTCTGTCGAGGTGATTTTTTCGACGCTCCGAACTATGACTTCCTCGATGTCATGATTCTGACTTGCTCCAAGCAAGCCTCTAGCCACAGATTTGATTTTAGAGAACGCATTTTCTACCGGATTCAAAGTCGGTGAGTTTGGTGGCAGGTACTTCACCGACAAGGGCAATGCTTCAACTGCTTCTTTCACTGCTCTGCTGGAATGGATTCTTGCGTTATCCATTACCAAACTAGAGTTTTGAGGAGAAAAGTCAAGTTTAGCAGCAACTTCCCTCAAGAAATCACAAAAATGTGCTGCCGTACACGTACTTGCAGTGACTATTTTGTAGTAGATTACTTTCTGATTATTAATGGCAAGCACCAATGACGTATTTCGTCCACGAACAGTTGGGACCGTTATAACTGCCCTAGTATTTCTTCTTGACCGAGCTCGACTACGGCGGAGGTGTAAGTTGAAACCAGCTTCATCTACAAAAATCAATTTCTCACGATTTGTCTCCATTAAATTAATTTGTACCTAGTCCTTCTGTATTAACTTGTTTCGCAACAATATTAAATAAAGTTATTTTTTATGGTTGGACCAATGCGTTTCATTTGATTGAAATAAGGTTTCATTTGTTTGAAAAAAAGTTTCAGTTGATTGGTACGAGGTTTCATTTGATTGGAACAAAGTTTCATTTGGTTGGTACGAAGTTTCATTTGATTGAAAAAAGGTTTCATTTGACTGAAAAATGCTATATTTTCAATAATTAACCTTTGGAATCGACCAACAGAAAACAATTTTTAACTCCCCTCAAAATTTGTTGATTTACATTTCAAAGGTACGTAGAATCCAAAAATCGCGGCACTTTCCTTAGTTCCCATTGACCGATTTTGATGAAATTTGGTATATATAATTTGGGGTCTAGTTGTGCCCCGAAGATTTTGATTGATCTCAGTCACTTCTAAGGGTTGAAAAATAAGGGTTGAAATTTTGAAAACGCCCTAGATCAACAAATTTTGATTTAAAGGTATTGTTTTTCAATTTAAGATAGTATTGAATTTTTAGAATTTTCGAGACCAAATTATGAGTGCATTTATGAAAATAATATTCTTACTGACACTCAAATTAAAATTGAAAATGAATTTATTAAGTGGAATGCTTTTATGAGTGTGTGCGTTTATGAGAATAATATTGTACTGACACTCAAATTAATAATTGAAAATTAATTTATAAAGACGTTATTATGCAAAGCGGGAGAGCGGTCAGTGGCGAAGCGCCTGGTCTCAGTAGAGTGTGTAGTGACGATTCGATGTACCTTTCGATGCGATATCTAACATCGAAATGATATCGGAAAACAGTATCGATATCGTTAAAATATCGATAGTACTAATATCGATAGAATATAGAAACAAAAAAATTGATGTAACATTGTCACTGAATTTTGTTTTTTGAATCTTTTTTTCATCAACATCAGTGATAGGTATTGATAGAATATCAAAAGAAAAATACTGATTTCACTGATATCAAATATGTTTTTGCATCTTTTTAAAAATCAATTCCTATCACTGATCATCATAAATTATCGAAAGAAAAATACTGATTTCACTGATATCGAATATGTTTTTGCATCTTTTTTTAATGAATATCAGTGATATTGATAGAATATCGAAAGAAAAATACTAATTTCACTGATATCGAATATGTTTTTGCATCTTTTTTAATCAATATCAGTGATATTGATAGAATATCGAAAGAAAAATACTGATTTCACTGATATCGAATATGTCTTTGCATCTTTTTTTCAAAATCAATATCAGTGATATCGATAGAATATCGAAAGAAAAATACTGATTTCACTGATATCGAATATGTTTTTGCATCTTTTTTTATGCATCTTTTTTTAAATCAATGTCAGTGATCACCATAAATTATCGAAAAAAGAATATTGATTTCACTGATTTCGAATATGTTTTTGCATCTTTTTTTAAAAATCAATATCAGTGATATCGATAGAATATCGAAAGAAAAATACTGATTTCACTAATATCGAATATGTTATTGCACTTTTTTATGCATCTTTTTTTACAAAAATATTGATGTGACACTATCACTGATATCGAATATGTTTTTGCATCTTTTTTAAAAATCAATATCAGTGATATCGATAGAATATCGAAAGAAAAATACTGATTTCACTAATATCGAATATGTTTTTGCATCTTTTTTTAAAATCAATATCAGTGATATTGATAGAATATCGAAAGAAAAATACTGATTTCACTGATATCGAATATGTTATTGCACTTTTTTATGCATCTTTTTTTACAAAAATATTGATGTGACACTATCACTGATATCGAATATGTGTTTTCATCTTTTTTAAATCAATATCAGTGATCACCATAAATTATCGAAAGAACAATATTGATTTCACTGATTTCGAATATGTTTTTGCATCGTTTTTTATTGATTAGGAGAAATTAATAAATTACAGTGGGAAGGAATATAACCATCACAACCGATAATTTTTTTCTTTCGATATCAATATTTTCCTTACGATATTCGATAATATCGCCAGAAAAATATCGTTACAAATATCGGAAATATCGAAACAAAATATCGATATCAATCGAAAGTATCGAATCGTCACTATGTGTGTGAATGAATCAAATCTAGCTATTATGAACTGAACTTGAAAGCTATTATGAAGGGCAGAAAGGTGAGTCGCACGACATCTATGAGATTTCAGGTAAATTGACGAAGAATTGGTAAATTGGTGAAGAAAAATTCCTGGATTGATTTGAGGACGTTATTAACAATGCAAGGATTTTCCTACAGTCCTTTCCTGTTTCTAACTAGTATTTTCAAAGTAAGGCCATCAAAGTTATGAGCACCATAAACTTGCCAGATTCTGGAATCAACAAACGATGAACTCGTGCGACATTTACGAAAGATTGAAAATCCGTTCGTCGGGAGGAAAAAAATTCATTCTACAATCAACACTTCGTCCGGCCGTATTTCACAAGTGAAGTGGTTGATTCAACAAGCAAACATTCCAAATTAACAAATCGGTGTTCCTAAAAAGCAAGGGATGTTTGCTCCAGGAATTAGCGTCGCGATTGGGCCTCGTCTGGGTCGTCCGGAGGCGCGAACTGCGACCCTGCAATTTGAAAGTCTAACTGGAGTGGTTTTCCATTAGTGATGTAGTGATTTCAGTCATGAAATACATGCATATTCTTCGGTGTATGGCTACAGATGATTTTGAAAGGTTCGATAAAAACTTGGAATTACTACAATATTCCTCATTGCACCTACATATTACAACGACATGAACAAGTAATATAATTTAACAAATGGGTTCACCTAATCTTGAAATCTTGTTGTTAACATTTAATGTCTTTGCTTTGGCACATGGACTCGAAAAGCGTTACAGTTGGTTTCTGAAGATCTTCAAGTACAACCAAGCCTGGGGAAATTAAACTTCTTTACTTTAAACGAACAGAAATTGTTCACCACTCGTTGGAAAACTCTCGATTTATCAAAGTTGTTGGTTTACTTTTCAAGGTACCTACGTATAATCAAAAAATGGAATACAAATTTGGCCGTCCGTCCACCGTACGCGGCACTTTCCGTAGTTCCCATGGACTGATTTTGATGAAATTTGGTAGGTATATGGGTTTGTATATCTGTTTGGGGTCTAGTTGTGCCCCGAAGCTTTGTTGGATGACAGTCACTTCTAAGGGTTGAAAAATAAGAAAAAGACCACTCGAAAATAAAGTCATAACATAATATGTTATGACTTTATTTTCGAACAATTAGACTATTGATATATTTTTGAACAATTAGACTATTTGGGCCTCAACAGACTGGCCAAATAGTCTAATTGTTGTTTCTAAGCAGTAGATAAGTACATGGTGACAGTGTAGTGAGAGTGAACTGTGCCTTGTGTACCTTGGGTTCAACAAAGCCACCGTACCTATTCAGTCATGTTCCATCCTTCATGTGCGCCACTCACTGCCTCTCTTCTTCCTTGCCACGGTCTTCAGCATCCCAAAAAAGGAATAATTTGAGTCTGGGTCTTCAGTATCCCGCTGCAGGAGGAGTCAACAGATCTGAATTGTAAGTGCGACATCCGGTGATTCGTTGATGTCATGCTTAATGGAAAATCTAGGAGCACATGCTCAAATTCGGATTCCTGATATCAGGCCACATGGCAGCACCGAGCCAAAAAGCTCCAACACGCTCAGGACAAACTCCTCTCAGTCTCAGAGGTCTGCATTAGAGGTGTGTCGGTACGGCTGTACCGGGACTGTGGAACCGAGTATCAACTTGGAACGGTTCCACGCAGTGACGAAAACTCGACCCTTACCAGTCCAGTTCCACGGACCGATAAGATATCTTGAAATGGCTCTGGGCCAGGAAGGGATCATTCGGACCGGTAAGGAAGAAACCGGACTGATAAGATATCATGGAGAATGGCTCTGGACCAGGAAGGGTTTTGGACCAGTAAGCATGGATCTCAGTTCTGTTCCATGTTGTACCTGGAAGCGCCCTTATACTTCCATGGACTGAGAATATAATAGTATCGTGGAATGGCTCTTGAGTGAGAAGTGATCTTCTGGACTGGTTAGCATGGAAGTTGTCTCCAGTATTATTTTCGAGTAAAAATTCGATTTTTTGAAAATAATTTTTTATTAATGAGCATATAATCACGGACCAATTAAAAAAAAATCACGAAAAAATTTGAACGAGAAGTGGGTCAAATAAATAAGCAAACCGACCTGTGTCAGGGTTTTCGCTAGCAGAGTCCGGCGCCATACGCTGGACCGTCCGCGATCGCGGCATTTTCAATACGATTCA
Organism: Apolygus lucorum; assembly: GCA_009739505.2. Classification (NCBI taxonomy): domain Eukaryota; kingdom Metazoa; phylum Arthropoda; class Insecta; order Hemiptera; family Miridae; genus Apolygus; species Apolygus lucorum. The sequence continues at coordinate 15,471,357 of CM019173.2, forward strand.
GCACAGCACAAAACGAAGGGATTTCACGGCACAAAACGAGACATAAACATAAAAAAGACGAGTAAACAACGAAACAAGAGATTTAGCTTCTTCTTCTTCTTTGTTTTCATCAAAGCGAGTCACCTTGGAGCAAGTTGGAAGCATTAGGAAACAGTATGATGACGTCATGAGATGCACATTGTTTAATTTCAGAAAATCGTGTTTCCTGAAAAATCACGTTTTCTAGCACTCGTGTTCCATTTCGTTGAGTTATACTGGACTTATCTCCTTGTTCTTTTTTTTTACTTGTACGTCAGTATCTTATACACCAACTGTGCATAGGGATTGGCGTATTTTTCCCGACAACAAGGTAAAAATGTGGTCCGTTTTGGTGGGTTAGAGCCCTGATTTTGATGGTTTTTTCAAAAATCCGCCTTTCTCTCCTCAAGCGTTGTACGAAATTATCCTTTGCACCAGTTATAGAGCATAAGATGCTCGACAATATTTGAAAAAAATCAAGGTGATCGGTTGATTACAACCCGAGAAAACGGTACATACGTTTTACGGGAAATTGTATTGTCAGGGAAAATTTCCTTGTACCGTTGAACTGCAACGTCATTATTCTTCCCTTGAATTTTTTGGTCACTATCGTTTATAATAAATTGTCTCTTTTGTAACACTTGTTCAAAATCCTTCCTTTTAGCGAATTTTCAAGGAAAATGATGCTATTGTATTGCAAGTTGAGATCATAAGCATGGAAGAAGGACGATAGGGATTTGACTGCCTACTTCATCCATGTCATGTGAGTGGGATTTGACCGCCTGTACCGGTAATGGAACTGTACCAGTAATTTGGAACGGTTACATCTTTGTCACTGTAACAGTTGGAACCGTTCCAGGGAAATACCTGGGCCGACACGATCTTCTACATCTCAAACGGTCAGATCAACCAATATTATTGCCAAAGGCATAGTTCTAAGCGTACTAGGTACTTGTGAACTGTTTTCTTCTCTCAACATATAACTAATAAATTAGAAGGAGCTCCTTATTATCTCTCATTCTGTTCAATTTTTATTTTTCAATATAATTTGGTGCCAGAAGTAATTGGATTTTCTTTCATATTAAAATCCCCACCTCTGGTATTCCAAACACATTCCTAGACAGTGTAAGAAAGAAATTCGTTCGATTATCATGAAATTTTGATCTTCTAAACGCTACTTAGTCGATGGGTTCCTTCTTTCGCAGTGAACCAAACTACATGAAATGGGTTAGACAAAGAGTCTTTTGTACCCATCCGAAACTTGCTTAATTTATTCTTGATTACTTTTGGGTTCGACATTCGCTGAACATCGGTATCGACTCTAACCCTCATTATTAGATACATTCACGGAACACTAAGGTCTTTAGAAGTAATCAAGAATGGATTCAAAATAAACCCCTTAATGAACACGAATAAATAACTAGGTTTGGAGCGGCGGTTTGGGAGAGATAGTGATGTGCGCTTTCCGTGGATATTAATTGAAACCCTATACCCCTAATGAAGATTTACCTAAGCCTCCGGTAACCGGCTGTTGATGCAATTTTGAGTGAGGGTGCTGAATTATAAGGGTTAAACTAATGGAGCCACTCGAGAACGAGGAGTGTAGGATATCATTTAAGTATGCACATAAAACTTGAAACTCACTGTATAAAAACTATTTTGATTGAATCAGAAATTTGTAATCCTTGAAAACTGAATATAACTAATTCCTGATAACGACAAGATATATGTGATATAAAATACTGATGACGATGATGTTGGCACCAGCTCATTAATTCGCTATTTCTTATTGACTCTTATGATAAGATCATCAAAAATTTCACTCAAATTTCCAACTTCCTTCTTTTTTGATAAATTTGAAATGGTGCTGAATTTGGTGCTTGAATGGTGCTGTACCGGATGAGACCACTTAGAGCTCTTTAGAGCCAACCGTTCGTTCCCTATGAGGTCTTGAGCGGGGACGATAGCCTTATTATAATCTTATTAGGACTAATGATTTAGAAACAATATTATCCCAACTTTTTCCCTCTCTCTTCATCGTTTCCACATTGAACAGCTTAATCTTATCTTGCTTCATTTTGGTTTATTATTTTCAATAATGAATCTTTGGAATCGACCAAGAAAAAAATTTTTTAACACCCCCTCAACATTTGATGGTTTGCATTTCAAGGTACGTAGAATCCAAAAATCGAATAAAATTTGGTCGTCTGTCCGCCGTATGCGGCACTTTTGCCACTTAGCATTGACCGATTTTGATGAAATTTGGTTTGTAGGCTCCATTTGGGGTCTAGTTGTGCCCGAAGATTTTGGTTCCTGTAGGTCACTTCTAAGGGTTCAAGGTGAATTTTAAAATGTTGAAAACGCCCTAACTCAAAAAATTTTGATATAAAGGTATTGTTTTTCCTTCAATTTAAGATTCTATAGAATTTTTAGAATTTTTTGAGACCACGCGGAGCTCTGCAGGACAAACCGTTCGCTCCCTACGAAAATTTAAGGGTTGGCCGTACGATGAATCAGAAACACGAGTGTGAATCGCAAAAGAGGCCTAATTTCCGTTCAAATTTTAGCTGACCGAAATGCGATCGATGTTTTTCTTCATGTTGGATGGTTGGTGGCTTTGCAGACGAGTGATCAATAAAGAAAAATGATAAACCATTGTGTAATAATTTGCAGCGTTTTTCGATTTCTATTCAGGCGTTATTCTTAGTTTTACAGTCTGTAAAGACATCAGCTACGGATCCGTCAAAATTTTGAATTTAAAATGCTAATAAATTCTGAAATTTTCCAACTCTCCACGTGGAGTGATGCAAGTTTGGAGCATCAAGTGGAGAATCACGAATGAACGTTCTCTTTGTGCCAAATCCCCGTTCAAATTTTAGCAGATCAAATTTGAACACTGGATTCGGGGTGGATGAAATGGTCTAGTAAACGGTTATTTTCTCATTTGAGTGTTGTTCTGTTCTGACTAATTTTGTACTTATTCTGAACCAATCTAACGGTTTTTTCTTAGGGATAATCAAAATAAAATTCCTTACCTACCATCTCCGTAGTACCCATATGGTTCAAAGTCAAGTAAAGGGTTAAGAGTAAAATGATTTATTAATTCAAAGGGCCGGGATCTGAGACAGGCGGAAAACGCGGGTTCCATTCCCTCTAACCACATTTCCGGTATGAATCAGACTAAATCTCTTTCGAAGAAAAAATGAGAAAAAAAGGAGGGTTGAAGAAAATTGGATTCCGGAAGGAAAAGGAATCGGGTACCTAATCTCCCAAAAGAGATATAATGCGCTTTTTCTGTTGGCGGATCGCATCGAGGTCTACAAAGAATAGAAGGTCCGTCTAAAACACAACCTCCGAGTGGGACGATTACTGTGAAGATGCTCAGTAGACCTCAGATTACGTCGCTATCAGAGCCACATCGCACCACTCGATTTCAGCAGGTTTTCAGGAGAAGAAAGAAGACTACTCTTCATATAACCACTGAGCGAGTTTCAACTCTGTTGTGAAAATATTATTTTACCTAGGAACAATAATAGCAAAACAGTTTTTTCATATTTTTCATCACCCAACTTGTCAGACGGAGGAAATACTGGGTGATCTTGAAACGCAAGGATTCAAAGTCCTAGACGCCGTCAACTTGAAAAAGAGAGTGAAAAATCAGGATCAGGATGGTAAAACCACGACTATGCTTGATCTTCCTTTATTCATGCTGGCATTCGACAACTCAGAAGATTTGGACAAAATTTACAAAATTAAAACCATACTTAATCTGGTGGTACGTATTGAACCCCTCAGAAAAACAGGACACCAAATACCACAGTGCAAAAAATGTCAAGGATATCTTCACACAAAATCCTTTTGTGAAACATATTGTTTAGTAATGCATGCATTCCAGGGGACGTCCCATTGGATAAGTATTGGATCAGTTTAACCAGTTGTTAAGCGATAAGACTGTTTCTCTCGATGTAATTTATTTATTACTTTAGGGAAGAAATAGTGACACCCCCCCACCATTATAAACCAAACACTTCTATGCGGCATGATAGCCTCGAATCTGAAGAGCATTTTAAAATCCATGATCTACGACACCCAACATGCGAATTCGAGTTCACACCTTGGGTACAATTAGTAAGCAGTAAAGGAACCGAAATATTGAAAAATTGGATATTTTGTGAATATTTTCCCCCCAACCATCCCCTCCTCTTGCAAATTTTGGTACTCTGGGGAAATCATGTACAACTCGGAAGTTATTTTAGTCAAACAAAAAAGAAACACACAAATCGTTTGGAAATTGAGGCCTGGGCAGAGTTTATAAGATTATGCCCGCAAACGTACGTTTTTTAAGCATTAACCCCCCCCTCTTCCCCCCTTAAAAGGCAAAATTCGAAATTCCGACGCCGTAGTGCACAACTAGATAGTTTTCCGCGTCGAAGAAAAAAAGAACGACGAAAATCGGTTGAGAACTAAGGCCTGGGCAGAGTACACAAGATTATGCCCAAAAACACACGTTTTTTGAGCATTAACCCCCCCTTCCCCTCCTTAAAAGGCAAAATTCGAAATTCCGGCGACGTAGTGCACAACTAGATAGTTTTCCGCGTCGAACAAAAAAAGAACCAGGAAAATCCGTTGAGATGTAAGGCCTGGGCAGAGTACACAAGATTTTGTTACACACACACACACATACACACACACATACACACACACACACACACACACAGACATACACCTAAGGTTTTTTTTCGCGGATTTGGATTCAGAATGGTCTAAAACGGATTACTGTGTGGTTATTTTTTTTTCTGTTGAGTGTTGTCCTCCTTCACCCCAGATCGATCGCATAAGGACGCCCAAGTCTTACTGTGGGACGTCCTAAAAAGAGCCACGCTGCGTTAAATGTGCAGGTAAACACGATTCCAGCAAGTGTGAGGTACCTTCAGACACGCCCCCAAAATGTGTTAATTGTGGGAAACTCCACCCAGCCAACTACAGAGGCTGTGAAATTGCAAAGGAGCTACAGAAAATAAGAAACCAAACAATGAACCCGAACAAGGATACTCATGTTAAAATCAAGCCCAGTAACATGAAGGCTATCCCCTCTAGAAGACCACCGGTGTCTTATGCTAGCGCCGTAACCGGGGGGCGACAGGAAAGTGAAACCTCCAATAAGGCTCCGAAAATAGAAGATACACTTAGAAGAATAATGGAGTTCATGGAAAACCAGAATTCAACAAATAAAGCCTTGCTGGCGCGAATGGAAAACCTAGAGAGTAGCGTATCTAAACGGCGTTATTAAATCATACGTTTTCCCAACTCAACTCCCACAACAAAGTTCTGTTATATAAAACAGTACTGATGCCGATTTGGACCTATGGCATTCAACTATGGGGCTGTACTGCCAAAACAAACGTGCAAATAATACAGAAATTTCAAAATAAAGTACTCAGGAGTATTGTAAACGCACCTTGGTACATTAGAAATGACGACCTCCACAGAGACTTGGGAGTGGAGAGCGTCACTGATGTCATAAAAACAACAGCAAGACGCTACGAGAAGAGACTTCTCGTACACTCAAATCCAGAAGCCATACAACTACTGGACAATTCACAACAAATTCGGCGACTGAAAAGGACCAAACACCCTGGACCTTGCAAGCTGACGTTGTAGTGTAAAATTAGTGTGGTGCCTGCTAGTGAACATTCGCCATAACAGACTTTGCGGTGATATATTAGAAATAAATAACTAGATAGTTACTTGTAAACAATACAGTTTGTAACTAGTTGTTATAATAAATAAAAACGCTTAAAAAAAAAACATTTTTTATGTTTATGATTTTTTTAGTTTTAGCCATGTTTCTGTTGGTAGTTTTTCGTCCAAACTTGTTCAGTGACTGCAATAAACACCTCTCGACAATATTTTTAACCCCTTCAGTCCCAAAATATTTCTACTAATCCGAAAAATCTCAAATTTTTTACACTTTTGTCCTCCACCCGAACTAATGTAATCATTTACAAAAATGTTAGTTTTTAACAAAATTTATACATTAAATATTAGTTAGAATAAAAATTTTTGGTGCTCGAACGAAACCCTTACCACGAACAAGAAGTTTTTCAAAACCATATTTCTATAGTAAACAACTTGATGAACGGATCTTAAGCAACTGGAGACTCTCAAAAATCAATTATAACCACAGAAGCAGCAAAAAAAAAAAAAATAAAATAAAATAAATAAATAATAATAATAAATTGATTACACTGCATAAATGAGCGTGAAGTTGATACCTACCGATGGAATCCACGATGGCGCGAGTGTCGCTGTTAATTAACCAAAAATGACGCTTTCTCGCTTATTTTCCATCTAAAAGTCACACTAACGTTATCGGTAGAACTTGTACATGCATGTGGGACCTTCATAATAGAAAACCCTAGTGACGACAAGCGCAGTTCAAAAGTCGTGTAGGTACAGCACACAGTACAAAGGGACTGAAGGGGTTAAAAAATCAAGTTGCCAGCTCTTGGTTGCCCAAACAGGTACCTAAGTGACGAAAAACAGGGGTTTCCGGTTTTGAGAAAAATCACGATTTGTGAAAGTTTACCGTTTCCCGAGATATTGAATCCATAGGTGGTAGTTATTTCATGTTGAACAAATTTGAAATGAGGTCTGATTATTCCTTTACTATGATTGTTATCAGTCAGTGTTTTCACCGGTTAGGTAAGGTTACTTCAAATCACTTACTGATAAGAATAAATACATTTTGTGCTTGGTTTTCTCCTTATCAAAGAGCCGGGTAATTACTGAGGGAAACCATCTCTACGGTAGAGAGGGATGGCAACGATATTTCGATATATTTAATATATCGATATATTAGGTTTGATATATCGATATAGGGAACCGATATTATCGGTCAATATCGATATATCGCGACTTGTTTTCAACAAGTAAAAACTAAATATTAAAATGGATAGATGAGAAGGGATGCCTGTACCTGTAAAAACATCAAGTAATTTTATTCCAAATTTTGTAGGTACTTTTTATTCCAAATTGTGTACCTACGTGATGGGTTGATTTCAGATTACTGACTTCAGCTCAAACATGATGGTTTACACTACAGTGTCGCTCAAGCCTCAATTATTTGACTTGAACCAAAAGTAATGGAGGCGCGTCCAGATTAAAACGACATAATACTCATAGTATGAGTATTATGTAAATTTAATTTATAAATTGCTATGGCTAGGGTAGGTATCTATGATTTTGCTTCCGAGTCTACCAAGGTAGCGGAAGCTTTGTTTTCACTTTCCAAGGACGAAAAAAAAAGTTCTCCAAAATCAAAATTTTCACTCGCGTTTTGCGTTTTAGACCTTTCTGAACAATTTTGGTCCAGTGTCTGTGTGTCTGTGTGTCTGTCTGTCTGTCATGAATTCCTTGTAACACGCATAACTATACGAAGTTATTGTCCAATTTCAATGAAATTTTCAGGGATTGTGCGGGTTGGTGTGTAGACGGTCCCCTATGAAAATCATCATCCCCGGACTGATGGAAGCGACTGCGCATGCGCAAACGTGAATTCCTTGTAACGGCCATAACTTCCACATTTCCATCCGATTTCAATGAAATTTTCAGGAATGTTACAGATTAGTATTTAGTTGGTCCCCTATGAAAATCATCACCTTCGGATTGATAGTAGCCACTGCGCATGCGCAAACGTGAATTTCCTTGTAACGGCCATAATTTCCACTTTTTCTACCCGATTTCGATGAAATTTTCAGGGATTATGCGGATTAGGTTGTAGATGGTCCCCAATGAAGATCACCACCTTCGGACTGATAGTAATCACTGCGCATGCGCAAACGTGAATTTCCTGGTAACGTCCATAATTTCTAAATTTGCTATCCGATTTCAATGAAATTTTCAGGGATGTTACAGATTAGTATTTAGATGGTCCCCTATGAAAATCACCACCTTCGGACTGATAGTAGCCACTGCGCATGCGCAAACGTGAATTCCTTGTAACGGCCATAACTTCTACATTTTCCGTCCGATTTCAATGAAATTTTCAGGGATGTTACAGATTAACTTGTTTTGATGTTTTGAGATTAACTACTATGCATCGGATCATCTATACAATCGGGTTATGGATACGAGGAAGCTATGTGCCACACCCACTTGGCAGACGTTTTTATATTATGTTGTTAGGACCCCTGAAAGTAGTTTATCCCCAAATTTGCTACCCCCAAAAACCCTGTGCTACTGATCTAGTGCTCTGACAACCATTTCCGCACTTTACAACTATGTATGATAATTTCGATAATTCATACCAGTAACTTTTTAAACCAGGTTAAATACATACTTCAGCCGTTTTTCCAAGTAGATCTTCTGATATGTCGAGTATATCGATGTATTACTTCCAAAGTGATATTAGTAACGTTTCAATTCACCTACCTACTTACTTCAATAAGATTTTCCAAGTAAATATTCCGATATTTTTCACTCGATTCGCCATCCCTACATACCTACCTTGTAACGTATACCATGTAACTTTTGAGAGGGCTTAATACTAACTTCAAAGAGTTTTTCCATGTAAATCTTCCGATATGTCTAGTATATCGATTAATTTCTTCCAAAATTATGTTTGTATAGCTTGAAACGTTTTAACTCACGTAGGGTAAAAGCACCAATTACTGACACTTTAAGAAAAATTTTGTGGTTTTTCAACAGTTTCTCTCGTATTTATTAATCTTTCCTCACAATTTAAACTTTTCCCCTTAGGCCAACATCAGTTTCTTCAATTTTGCTCATTAGAATTATCAAAACGACAAATCAATTCATTTATTTTCTTAAAATTTGGATGCATATTTTTTATCCTATTACCGACATGCATTCACCAGTTACTGACAGTGTGAGGAACCAATTACTGACACCCTGTATCAGGTTCAAATTATTTTTATTTCCAACTTTAAAATAGAAAAAGTAATTTACTTAGTACTTACCTACCTATATTTTGAAATCACAAAGCACAAGTTTTCGTGTTTTCAACCTTCTTTCTCGAATTTTTCGACAAATTGAAGGCGAAATCAACCTTTATAAGATGTCTTGTCTCGCGAGTAAACCAACAAGTTTTCTTGTTTTCAACCTTCTTTCTCGAATTTTTCGACAAATTGAAGGCGAAATCAACCTTTATAAGATGTTGTCTCGCGAGTAAACCAACAAGTTTTTGTGTTTTCAACCTTCTTTCTCGAATTTTTCGACAAATTGAAAGCGAAATCAAGCTTTCGAAGATGTCTTGTCTCGCGAGTAAACCAACAAGTTTTCGTGTTTTCAACCTTCTTTCTCGAATTTTTCGACAAATTGAAGGCGAAATCAAGCTTTCGAAGATGTCTTGTCTCGCGAGTAAACCAACAAGTTTTCGTGTTTTCAACCTTCTTTCTCGAATTTTTCGACAAATTGAAAGCGAAATCAAGCTTTCGAAGATGTCTTGTCTCGCGAGTAAACCAACAAGTTTTCGTGTTTTCAACCTTCTTTCTCGAATTTTTCGACAAATTGAAGGCGAAATCAAGCTTTCGAAGATGTCTTGTCTCTCGAGTAAACCAGCAAATTTTCGTGTTTTCAACCTTCTTTCTCGAATTGTTCGACAAATTGAAGGCGAAATCAAGCTTCGAAGATGTCTTCTCTCTCGAGTAAACCAACAAGTTTTCGTGTTTTCAACCTTCTTTCTCGAATTTTTCGACAAATTGGAGGCGATATCAAGCTTTCGAAGATGCATAAATTCGAGACTGTTTTTTAATGAGGGGTGTCAGTGACTGGATATGCTCAATGTTAGTATCTGGTGTGCGTACATCCCAAATACTGACACTCCCATAACTAGTTACTAACACCCCTGTTAGGATATGGATCCCTTGCTTTTTTCAAAAGGCGGGTAGCAACATCGTATTCTACGTAAAAACCCTAGTTAATTAGTCTTTGGAACTAAAGATTTCGGAAAACCCCAATTACTAACACAAGTGTCAGTAATTTGGTAAAGGCAGGTTTCTGGGTACCCAAACCCTAACACTGAGGAAAAAATGTTATTTCAGCAGTTATTTGCACTGGAATTGTGTTTACTTATTAGCTAACATCAATACTGGAGCGGTAAAAAGTAAATTGAATGTAGAAACAAAGATGAAACGGTTATAATAGATGAAATTGCGACTCACCTCCTTAGCAAAACCGCTAACGATCGGACAGCAGGTGTTAGACTGATGATAAAACTTCATTCCCGAACCCCTTATCGTCAATGCTGACTAGATTTTGGCGAGAATCGGTAGAAAATAACTGTGACATTGATTTGGTGCCAAATTTGAATCCCTAGGTGACCAGGAAGGCTTATTTTTCAAGGAAGAATGAGCATGTGTTAGTAATTGGGGTGGTGTCAGCAATTGGTTCCTTCACCCTATCTACTTCAACAAGATTTTCCAAGTTAGATCTTCCGATATATCGAAATATCGATATATTTTATCCGATATATCGTAGGTATCGATATCTCATTGACGATATATCGTTTGATCAGTATATCAATATATTTCGTTCGATATGCCATCCCTATAATATAGATATTATCTACCCCACTATCCCCTACCTTATATTATTCACATCTCCTTGAAATCATCCAGAATATTTCACCGCACAGAATGCGGTTGATACAATGAAGTTATCAACCAATCAATTTCAATTTTTGTCTTCCCTCGGAGTGATGAAGTGCACCGCTTCATTTCGACACGGTTCCAATATTGCGGCAACCTTTTTATCTGAACACGGGTCACGTATCGGTTGCAATCAATACCGAGCTTCAATTAAGGATAAATGGAAGCAGCGGTAGTATTTTCTGTTCCAACAACGACCAGCACAGAGATTGGAACTATATTTAGAATTGCATTAAAAATGAATTCCCTTTACTTGTGTATTTTGAAATTAACCATTGCATTAAATATTGCATTAAATGTTATATTTTGAAATTAACCATTGCATTAAATTTTCACATATTATGTGAAAATTTAATGCAATGGTTAATTTCAAAATACACAAGTAAAGGGAATCCATTTTTAATGCATATTATGCATAGTTAAGCTTAAGAGGAACGTTTCTACAGAGGGATTGTTTTTACTGAGTATCGATACCTTAAAGCACAAAGGCGCTATGTCCTAGGGATGGGTATCGACTCGATAATTCAAAATATCGATACTTTTGTACCGATACTCGATAATTCAAAATATCGATACTTTTGTAAAGATACTCGATATTTTAGTATCGATACAGCACTATCCGATATTTTTGGATATCGATACTTTGGATCCGATATTTCTAAATATCGAATATCGATACAGTTCTCGCGGAAAATTCAACATACTTAATGGCTAAAAAATGAAGAAAGTAGAGAGGCTTTTGGGCCACCACTCCTTGGTTGCACAAATAACGTTAATATAATGGAGAAAATCACTCTGCTTGGACTCTTGATAGTGAAAAATGAATTAACATTGTTGGAAAAAATATTTTTCTTGGGGATATTGGATAATATTGATAGTATGTGACACTAAAGTATCGATACTTGGTATTTCAAATACCGATCGATACTCACGCCCAACGTTACTTGGGATATCGATACTCGGATGCGATACAGTATCGATACAAAATATCGATACTTATATAACGATGCCCATCTCTACTATGTCCAAAAACGAAGTTTTGAAAAAATGCAGAAGAAGTTTTCACCAGTGCACAATATAATGACTCATTACAGTAATATAATGACTCAATATAATATAATGACTCAATACACTAAACTCTTTAATTTCTCCAAGAAATTAAATTAAATTATTTCATGAATTCTGAGGATTAAAATGATCAAAATTTGATGTTGGTCTATAACAAGTCAGTAATGAGTTTAGAAGAAAAAAATCGATAATTTCATTGATTAATTGCTAAGGAGTCTCAAGATAAATATCCTTTTTTTCCTTAATTTAATTAGGGTAAAAAATTTCCTAAGGGAGAAAAAGGATCTTGAGACTCCTTAGAAAATCACCAAAGAAAACAGATGATTTTCGTTGAGTCGACGGTTGGTCATCGTTAGGTTTAAAAACACATGTTTTCAATCCAAATGTTATTGATATAATGTTATTTACGATGGAGAAGGTATTACTGAATGTGCCAATTTTTGTTGAGGGCATTTAACTAGCCCACAACCTTATTTTTCATTGTTTTTGATGGGGGGGGGGGGGTCGACTACTGATGCATGGTAGACTACTGGTACGTTTATCTTACCATCCCTATGTGTTAACTATTAACTTTATTTTTACAGAAACTAACTCCCTACCAACAAAACTCCGAAGCAAAACTGAGTCACATGAAACTCCATTCGAAGGAAAAACTATAAAAGAACTAATATTGCACTTGATCAGCTGACATTTGGAAGGCTATTTGGCCAATTTCCGTAAGTAAATATTCTTTTGCGATTTACATTCTTCTTTTTGATTTATTATAAGTCCTCATACAGAGCGTACTGTTTACTGTTGCTCCGGATAGTCTCATTCGATTCTAAAACTTCAATTTTATTTTGATACTTTTATATTTGAAATTACAAACTTAATTTTTCACGTCTTAGAAGTGAAAATAACCAAAAGCTCTGCGGCATAACTAGACCCCGAATGAACCCGAGTTACCAAATTTCATCTAAAACGGTCCAAGGTAACTGAAAATGGTAAGAAAAGTGCCCAGTACGGCGAACGGACCGATCTGTTTCAATTCGATTTTCGGATTCTAAGTACCTTGAAACGAAAACATCAAAAAAGTTGAGGGAGGAATTTCGAATTCTGTGTACCTTGCTCGATTCCAAAGGTTTATTATTGAAAATAACAAACCAGAATGTAAACCCTGGTTAACTAATATATTTCCATTTATACATTTTATATATATACATTATAATCATTTACATATGGGTCATCCCAGGCCAGAGGAGCGCGATACTTTTAAAAATCATAGAAAAAGATCCAAAAAGAGACTCATCCAAAAAGAGAACGGCTGGTGTCAAAATTCTCAGGGTGAGGTCTACTTTCGATTAAAAATTTAAAAAAAATCTGGCGCACAACCCATTATTTATGATTATAATTTTCAATAAATTATTTTAAAATTAATTATCCAGAAAGTAAACCCTGGTTTACTAATATATTTCCATTTGATACATTATGTATGTATAAAATATAATTATTTATAATATAGTACATTTATGTGTATACATTTCCATTTTATTTGAATTTCCATGAGGATTTATGGGAGTTTCTGAAGCACTGCGTGAAAGGGGAGATCTCCATTGAATTAATGTCAGAAAAACTGGGGGTTTAACGCCATTTTGGAGGAGTTTAGTCGTTTTGGATGTACGTGGTTTTGCAGGTTTACTGTCGAAATTCCATTACGGTGTTTGGTGTTCGCTTTCAACTTTTCAACGTGGACTCGATCCGTGGTCGAACCTTGTCGTGCATGCTATCCTTCGAGAGGTCAAATAGCGTGTCCAAAGGAACCGACAGATAACAGGGTTGAGTGATGCCGAAGAGAGCGGCCTGGTCGGAACAGACGATCGTCCCTCGGGCATCCATCAAGGGTAGTTCGCTTCAACTGGAACCGAGCACTTGAATTAGCCTGTGGCACGTTCGGAGGGCACGAGACCTTTCAAGTCGGATCCCCGTCGATTTATCTTGATTTTGATCCCTTAGAGTTCGGTTCGTGCTGCGATCGTACGCCCAGTCGACAGTCGAATTTCCATTGATTCTGTACATCCCAAAAACATATCGATAGAGGGGACATCGATTTTTCATAACAATAGATACACGATTATCTACGAACTAGGAAAACACAATAATAATTTCTGTTTCCGCCGTTTGAATTCGGCGCCTTATTGTTTTGTCGAACCACCGAAGGTAGCGCTGATTCCAGGAATCGCCTGCCCGATTCCTCGATTATTTATCACTTCTAATCTGGCTCGAGCTCGTTCCCTCTTCTCTCAAACCTCTCCGCGTATCGTCAGCGATCAAACAATTTATTTAGTTTTTTCAATCCCTAAAACTATAAATCCAACGGGTTGTGTCAAAGTGGTAGCGTCTCACAGTATAGTTGAATTATAAATTTAAGAAATTGGCTACTTTTCTCGCGAGTACGGCCCCCTCGTCGTCCAGGAACATCGCACCCGGCGCCGGGAAGCTTCGCAGATCTGCAGAACTTGTAAGTCCCCTTTTATTTCTTAGAAGTTCGCCAATTTCCGATGAATGTTCTTTGCACATTAAATTTATTACGCTCTTCCACACACCACCCGTAGGTACCTATAAATCACAGTCCACTAACGATTAAAGTGTTGAGTTCCCAATCCTAAGTTCTACTTTTGAACATTAAATAGGAAGGAATTCCCCAATATTAATGGTCCTTCGAGCCGGATCAGAAGTGATAAATAATCGAGGAATCGGGCAGGCGATTCCTGGAATCAGCGCTACCTTCGGTGGTTCGACAAAACAATAAGGCGCCGAATTCAAACGGCGGAAACAATTTCTTATAATTATTGTACTAGAAAAACTAAGGTATAAAGTGACGTCACCAGTCTCTGTTTGGTTAAGACATCACTTTTAGGTTACCTCAATTTTCTGAGCGTTCTAATGCATTCAGAGTTTTATACTCAAGCGCCAACGTGAAATCGTTAATAAGGATAACTTCTACAGTTTACATTCCATTTCAGTGGAATTTTCAAGGATTGTGTGGTTGATACTTATGATGATTCCCAATAAATGTCATCACCATATGATCAACAAATTTGATGATGTGGTAGGCTCTTGGAGATTGAAGTTTTGAGATTATCTTCTGTGCAGGATCGTCTACAATTCGGTCACACGGTGTCCTAATTGGGATTTAGTCGTACGACGAGCCTGTTGTTTGGATGAATCACAAATTTTGTTGAGATTTTGAGATGAATATGGAGTTGGCTATCCTACTTATGATAATTTCCGTTAATATTTTCTTTTAGCAATTTTTAAAGGAAAATGAAGCTATTGCAATAAATTTACAATTTTTAGTAAACAATTTTTTCTTTTTTAAATTTTTCTTCTTTTTTTTACTTAAATCCGTTTTGGAATATTTTAAACGTTTCCTGAAGTTTTTACTAAAATGGGGGCTGATTTTTGTTTTACATTTTAAATCGAAAATAGGCTTCACCCTGAGAATTTTGACACCAGCCGTTCTCTTTTTGGTTGAGTAGATCTTTTTCTATGATTTTTCAAAGTTTCGAATGTTTATGACGTCACAGCTGGCTGGGGGGACCCGCCCAGACGGGAGGGAAAAAGGTCTTTTCACATTAGAAGGTTACGGTTGGTGTACAAATTCTCAGAACGAGGTCTAGTTTAGGTTAAAAATAACAACAAACAGTTTTTCCGACCCATGCCCACACCCTAATTCATGTCAAACGTGAAAATCCCCAAAATTCCATGTTCTTCTCTTCCATGTTTTTTGCAACATGTCAAAAAATTACATCGAAATTTACAAAATCAATAATCATGTCATTCTGAGTTTTTGTTTTTGTAATTTTTTAAAACAACAAATTTACTCAAGATGATAAGAAACTTCATACGAACTGATGAATTTCCCTTTCTAATTAGGGTCAATTTATTGTTCAACCAACTCAAATATGTTGATTTCGATGTTTAAATTTTTAATAGAAAATAGGCTTTATCCAGAGAATTTTGACACCAGCCGTTCTCTTTTTGGTTGAGTAGATCTTTTTCTATGATTTTTCAAAGTTTCGAATGTTTATGACGTCACGCGCCCCTCCCCCTGTGACGTCATAAACATTCGAAACTTTGCAAAATTACAGAAACATGTCTCTCCCGCTAGAAGGTCGAAGTTGGTGTCAAAATTCTCAGAATGAGGTCTAATTTAGATTAAAAATAACAATAAACAGTTTTTCCGACCCAAGCGCACACCCAGCACACAAGCATGTATACAGGGTGTCTACACTTTCGATGGGCATAACTTCAGGGTTCGATTCTACAAGGTATTTTCAACAAAAAATGTCTCCTAGCAATTTTCTTTTAACCCACTCAAAATTCTATTTTTTTCACTTTAAAGTTTTTCTTCGCGTTTTCGACCTTACGGCACTGATATGGTCATAACTCCCTTAAATCTCCTAAAAATTCAAATCTGACTACACCGTTAGAAAGAGCGTTAAATTACCAAGCTACCTAAAGCAAAATCAAAATTTTTTAGCAATGAAATAGTTTCAAAAAATCAAGTCAAAAAGCCAACTTTCAAAAATTTTTGAAACTTGACTTTCTTCGACCAACGTTTTCACTCTAAATCCCTGCCCATTTCGATGGGCGCTCTTCGGAGAAAACATGCTCAAATTGTCACCTTTCCAACGGTTTATCAATTTTTCTGTTCAACATTCAAAAAGAAAGAGTAAATGAAGTTTGAATGTCAAAAAACATGTGTTTTACAAGCAAATATAGTGTTTCAAGCCGGTTTATTGTCCCCCTCGATCTCAAAATGGCTTGACGATTTTGGTATCATTTTCTATGTAATTATTTACGTTGAATCCAATAGTGATACTTCCGAATGATTCCGAATGCTAGAAAGTGGATTTTTCGAAGAAAACCTTCGTTTTTCGTACATAAAATTCGCATCGTACATAAAGTAACACCTTTCTACTCAATAAAAACACCGAATTTCTAGCTGATTGAAGTTTTTGTTGAGTAGAAAGGTATTACTTTATCATATCTTCCATATCTACGAATAATGCGTATTTTATGTACGAAAACCGAAGGTTTTCTTCGAAAAATCCACTTTCTAGCATTCGGAATCATTCGGAAGTATCACCATTGGATTCAGCGTAAATAATTACATAGAAAATGATACCAAAATCGTCAAGCCATATTGTGATCGAGGGGGACCATAAACCGGCTTGAAACACTGGATTTGCTTGTAAAACACACGTTTTTTGACATTCAAACTTCTTTTACTCTTTCTTTTTGAATTTTGAACAGAAAAATTGATAGATCGTTGGAAAGGTGACAATTTGAGCATGTTTTCTCCGAAGAGCGCCCATCGAAATGGACAGGGATTTGAGTGAAAACGTTGGTCGAAGAAAGTCAAGTTTCAAAAAAAAATTTTAAGTTCGCTTTTTGACTTGATTTTTTAATACTATTTCATTGCTAAAAAATTTTGATTTTGCTTTTGGTAGCTTGGTGATTTGACGCTCTTTCTAACGGTGTAGTCAGATTTGAATTTTCAGGAGATTTAAGGGAGTTATGACCATATCAGTGCCGTAAGGTCGAAAACGCGAAGAAAAACTTTTAAGTGAAAAAATAGAATTTTGAGTGGGTTAAAAGAAAATTGCTAGGAGACATTTTTTGTTTGAAATACCTTGGAGAATCGAACCCTGAAGTTATGCCCATCGAAAGTGTAGACACCCTGTATAATTTAAGAGCCAAGTACTGATTCCGAAGGATAGCTGAACTGCTCATGGTTTCTAAATTTCCTTAACGACCTACCATTCTTTCGGTGTTCATAATTTCTAATTCTATAGAATTCTTGCGGGTAAAGAAAGCATGAAGCATCAAGTTAGTCTCATACGAAGCCAAAGAGAAAGCTGGGTGAAGATAGAGTTGGAATAACGCTATTTTTTCGTCATTCCTTTACCCCAAATTTATGTCGTAAAACTCAAACAGTAAGTAATACAAAAAAAATATTATACTTAAATGTTGTGTTTGAGACAATGTTAATTAGTTCTTGAAAAAACGTTTGGCATAAATCAATTTGAACTTTTGGCAAGTCCACTGCGTTTCGGCAATTACTGGAGTCCTTGTCCACCGTTGTTCCTTCTACAATGTTCAATAAAGTGTTTTTTCTCTCTAAAAAAAAGAAGATATTTGAGGGCCCCTGAGTGAGTCATCACAACTGGGTGAGGATTTTCTTATCTTTAAGGAAAGCGGCTAACGAAATTTAAGAAAACTCGTTAGTGATATTTAAACCTAATCAGTTGCTTCGAAAAATTAAAAGTTTATCAGATAATAAACCTTGGCAAACTTTATGGCTTGATAAACTCCCTCCACAAATTGCAGTATTGGCCATTTCGTGCGAACATCCATATTGACAGTTTCCAAATATTACCAAATCTCTAATCACACCTGTAGACGTCAAATTTAACGTTCGTCATTTCATATCAACCACTGATGGACCTCCAGTTCATTGATATGCTCCATAGGTCCCTCTAAGTTGCCATACGAGGTAGAGATGACGCAAAATAGACAGACCAACTGTTTTTTATGGACTTCGTTGTGCGATGAAGGCTGACGGCTAGGGATGGCATATCGAATGAGACATATCGATAAACTCAAATGATATGTGGTCAATGAGATATCGATACCTCCGATATATCGGAGAAAATATATCGACATTTCGTCATATCGGAAGATCTACTTGGAAAAAGAACAAACAAATCACAAAGTAAGTGAGTTATTCATTTACTACGAAGACATAATGTATAATGTTCAATTTCTCCCTTGCGAGGGAAAAACATTAAATCATGTTTAATGTTTTTCCCTCGCAAGGGAGAAACTCAGCTGATCAGTGACCACTCAGGCGCCTTCAGCATTCTCCATTGACCCTGCTTCTCAAATTTCAGCTTCCTGCGTTCAACAGGAGAGAAAATGGCTTTGGAGCTCACTCAGCTGATCAGTCACCCTTCAGGCGCCTTCAGCATTCTCCATTGACCCTGCCTCTCAAATTTCAGCTTTCTGCGTTCAACAGGAGAGAAAATGGCCTTGGAGGTCACTCAGCTGATCAGTGACCACTCAGGCGCCTTCAGCATTCTCCATTGACCCTGCTTCTCAAATTTCAGCTTCCTGCGTTCAACAGGAGAGAAAATGGCCTTGGAGCTCACTCAGCTGATCAGTGACCACTCAGGCGCCTTCAGCATTCCCCATTGACCCTGCTTCTCAAATTTTAGCTTCCTGCGTTCAACAGGAGAGAAATTGGCCTTGGAGCTCACTCAGCCGATCAGTGACCACTCAGGCGCCTTCAGCATTCTCCATTGACCCTGCCTCTCAAATTTCACCTTCCTGCGTTGAATAGGAGAGAAAAAAGTCTGCCAAGTTGGGTGGGCAGTATAGCTTCCTCACTCATTGTAACATGGACGTATAGAATCAGTTGGCGAAAAAATTATGATTCAAAGAGTTATTGAATACCAAAATATTAGCGGTCCACCGTCTAGGACCTAACCCACACAATCCCTGAAAATTTCATCGAAATCGGTTGAATAGTTGCGGAGTTTTGGTTGTAACAATAAATTTAAAGTTCGCGCATGCGCAGCGGCTATTGCTTGACCAATTTGATTGAAACTTATAGGGTGTCTCTTAGAAGTTAGTCCCTAACTAACCTCCAAATTTGAGCAAAATCGGTTCATTAGAAACCGAGAAACCGAGGTTCCAGGAAATTCACGTTTGCGCATGCGCACTCGCTCCTATTGGTCCGAAGGTGCTGAAATTTATAGGGGACCGTCTAGGACCTAACCCGCACAATCCCTGAAAATTTCATCAAAATCGGACCACAGGTTAGTATAGTTTTGCCCGTTGCAAATTTGCGTGTCGGAATTCACAGAATGACCCCCAGCCCTAAAACATTAAACATGTTAAAACTTGAAGAAGTATATTTACTGACTTGAAACCTCACTAACATCATTTTGGAAGAAACATATCAATATACTCGACATCGGAAGATCTATTTGGAAAAACCGTGTGAAATAGGTATTAACGTACTTCCAAAAGTTACTGGGTATAAATGATCGAAATTCGTAGTATAAAAACTGAAAAAAAACTAATTAAAAATCATTTAAATTCATTTGTAAATTTACAGGGGTATACTGTGGAGAATCATGTTCCTTCAAAATAAAAATAATTGTTGTGAAAACCTGCTTCACTTCGTATTTTTAATCTAGACGATCCTCCATTAAATTTGGCTCAAGTCAAGTAATTGAGCCTTGGGAGCCACTGTAGGTGTTAACTGTGTACGCAATCATGTCTGAGCTGAAGTTAAGGTGTCTCAGTCGGTCGCCGTTCAGTCCTCGTTCCGGGTTAGTATTTCACGAAATCGAAGGCGCAAAAACATAAAAAGTTGTACCTTAATTTGAAATTTTACAGGATTTTAGAAATTCATTAGTGCACGGCCCTAGGGAATTGAAAAACTGAAATATTGCCGAGAAAACCCGTTTATTCAGTAGTTTTTCCCATTTTTCTTTGGCAATTATTGTTCGATTTAGATGATTCCGGCGGCAATATTCCAATTTTGCTTCCGAGTCTACCAAGGTAGCGGAAGCTTTGTTTTCACTTTTCAAGGACGAAAAAAAAAAATTCTCCAAAATCTAAATTTTCACTCGCGTTTTGCGTTTTAGACCTTTCTGAACAATTTTGGTTCCGTGTCTGTGTGTCTGTCTGTCTGTCTGTCTGTCTGTCTGTCTGTCTGTCTGTCTGTCTGTCTGTCTGTCATGAATTCCTTGTAACGCGCATAACTATACGAAGTTATTGTCCGATTTCAATGAAATTTTCAGGGATTGTGCGGGTTGGTGTGTAGACGGTCCCCTATGAAATTCATCATCCCCGGACTGATAGAAGCGACTGCGCATGCGCAAACGTGAATTCCTTGTAACGGCCATAACTTCTACATTTTCCATCCGATTTCAATGAAATTTTCAGGGTTGTTACAGATTAGTATTTAGATGGTCCCCTATGAAAAACACCACCTTCGGACTGATAGTAGCCACTGCGCATGCGCAAACGTGAATTTCCTTGTAACGGCCATAACTTCCACTTTTTCTACCCGATTTCGATGAAATTTTCAGGGATTATGCGGATTAGGTTGTAGATGGTCCCCAATGAAGATCACCACCTTCGGACTGATAGTAGCCACTGCGCATGCGCAAACATGAATTTCCTTGTAACGTCCATAATTTCTACATTTTCTACCCGATTTCAATGAAATTTTCAGGGATGTTACCGATTAACTTGTTTTGATGTTTTGAGATTAACTACTATGCATCGGATCATCTATACAATCGGGTTATGGATACGAGGAAGCTATGTGCCACACCCACTTGGCAGACGTTTTAAATTCCCTAGGGTCGTGCACTAATGAATTTCTAAAATCCTTTAAAATTTCAAATTTAGGTACAACTTTAGTTTTTGCACATTCAATTTCGCGAAATACTAAGAACGAGCTGCGACCGACTGAGACCCCCTTAACAGTCTGAAATGAACCCATCAAGTAGGTACCTATACAATTTGGAATAAAATTACTTGATGTAGCAGGTTAAGTCGTCCCTTCTCATCCATTCATTTCAATATTTAATTGCTTCCGAGTCTACCAAGGTAGCGGAAGCTTTGTTTTCACTTTTCAAGGACGAAAAAAAAAAGTTCTCCAAAATCAAAATTTTCACTCGCGTTTTGCGTTTCAGACCTTTCTGAACAATTTTGGTTCCGTGTCTGTCTGTCTGTCTGTCTGTCTGTGTGTCTGTCTGTCTGTCATGAATTCCTTGTAACGCGCATAACTATACAAAGTTATTGTCCAATTTCGATGAAATTTTCAGGGATTGTGCGGGTTGGTGTGTAGACGGTCCCCTATGAAAATCATCATCCTCGGACTTATAGAAGCGACTGCGCATGCGCAAACGTGAATTCCTTGTAACGGCCATAACTTGTACATTTTCCATCCGATTTTAATGAAACTTTCAGGGATGTTACAGATTAGTATTTAGATGGTCCCTTATGAAAATCATTACCTTCGGGCTGATAGTAGCCACTGCGCATGCGCAAACGTGAATTTCCTTGTAACGGCCATAACTTCCACATTTTTTAACCCGATTTCGATGAAATTTTCAGGGATTATGTGGATTAGGTTGAAGATAGTCCCCTATGAAAATTATCATCCCCTGACTGATAGAAGCGACTGCGCATGCGCAAACGTGAATTACTTGTAACAGCCGTAACTTCAACTGTCCCCTAGGGGTCGCGGGTTCGAATCCCAGCCGAGGTTAAGTATTTTTTTGATCCAATCACATACATCTACTCACTTAATTTTTCATCCGAATTTCATGAAATTTTCTAGGATTTTCCAGATTAGCGTGTAGATGGTCCCCTATGAGGGTAGTGGAAGGTACTTAGAGATTGGTGTTTTGAGATTAACTACTATGCATCGGATCATGTATACAGGGTGTCTACACTTATGATGGGCATAACTTCAGGGTTCGATTCTACAAGGTATTTCCAACAAAAAATGTCTCCTAGCAATTTTCTCTTAACCCACTCAAAATTCCTTTTTTTTCACTTTAAAGTTTTTTTTCGCGTTTTCGACCTCACGGCACTGATATGGTCATGACTCCCTTATTTCTCCTGAAAATTCAAATCTGACTACACCGTTAGAAAGAGCGTTAAATTCCCAAGCTACCTAGTGCAAAGTCAAAATATTTCAGCAATAAAATAGTTTCAAAAAATCAAGTCAAAAAGCCAACTTTTAAAAATTTTCGAAACTTGACTTTCTTCCACCAACGTTTTCACTCTAAATCCCTGCCCATTTCGATGGGCTCTCTTCGGAGAAAACATGCTCAAATTGTCAGCTTTTCAACGATCTATCAATTTTTCTCTTTAACGTTCAAATTGGAAGAGTAAATTAAGTTTGAATGCCAAAAAACGTGTGTTTTACAAGCAAATTCAGTGTTTCAAGCCGGTTTATGGTCCCCCTCGATCTCAAAATGGCTTGGCGAGTTTGGTATTATTTTCTATGTAATTTTTTACGCTGAATCAAATAGTGATACCTCTGAATGGTTCCGACTGTTAGAAAGCGGATTTTTTTAAAGAAAACCTTCGTTTTTCTTACATAAAATACGCATTATTCGTAAATGTGGTAGTGAGCATGAAGTAACACCTTTGAACTCAACAAAAACTTCCATCAGCTAGAAATTCGGTGTTTTTGTTGAGTTCAAAGGTGTTACTTCATGCTCACTACCACATTTACGAATAATGCGTATTTTATCTACGAAAAACGAAGGTTTTCTTCGAAAAATCCACTTTTTAGCAGTCGGAACCATTCGGAAGTATCACTATTGGATTCAGCGTAAAAAATTACTTAGGAAATGATACCAAAATCGACAAGCCATCTTGAGGTCGAGGGGGACCATAAACCGCTTAAAACACTGATTTGCTTGTAAAACACACGTTTTCTGGCATTCAAACTTCATTTGCTCCTCCAATTTGAATGTTAAAAAGAAAAATTGATAGACCGTTGAAAAGCTGACAATTTGAGCATGTTTTCTCCGAAGAGCGCCCATCGAAATGGGCAGGGATTTAGAGGGAAAACGTTGGTCGAAGAAAGTAAAGTTTCGAAAATTTTTAAAAGTTGGCTTTTTGACTCGATTTTTTGAAACTATTTTATTGCTGAAATATTTTGAATTCGCACTAGGTAGCTTGGGAATTTAACGCTCTTTCTAACGGTGTAGTCAGATTTGAATTTTCACGAGAAATAAGGGAGTTATGACCATATCAGTGGCGTGAGGTCGAAAACGCGAAGAAAAACTTTAAAGTGAAAAAAAAGGAATTTTGAGTGGGTTAAAAGAAAATTGCTAAGAGACATTTTTTTTTTGGAAATACCTTGTAGAATCGAACCCTGAAGTTATGCCCATCCAAAGTGTAGACACCCTGTATAATCGGGTTATGGATACGAGGAAGCTATGTGCCACACCCACTTGGCAGACGTTTTTTACTTGTTAAAAACAAGTCGCGAAATATCGGTAAAGATATCGATATTGGCCGATATTATCAGTTCTCTACTATTATCGATGTAAATATATCAAACGTAATATATCGATATATTTCATAAGGGGTATTCACGGTCGGGCCGTTCTCGACGTGTTAACGTGTTATACGTCGAGAACGTGTTTAACGTCGAACGAATCGGTCGTAAACATGTTACCTATCAAAGTGTGTTATCAGTCGTCGTAAGTTAACACACCCGAATGGTCTGTTAAAGTGTGTGCTAAACGTGTTATCCGTCGCAACATCAGAAAGACAATGGCCGATAACTTGCCAGCTGTTTTTCAGTCAGTTTACTTGGGAGTTAATTAGTTTCGTCTTAGTTTTTTTGAGTTGGAGTTCGTTTGTTTTTCTCGGTTATTTTGTGAGTTATTTGAGTTGGAGTTGAAGGTATGGAGGTCTCTTGGAGGTATGGAGGGAAGAGAAAGGTAGTTGGGAGGAACAAATAGATGCAATGAAAGTGAAGGAAAAATGCGAAAAACTGTTTTCTTGACCACTTCATCATCAACAAGTTCTTGTTTATAACTTTTCTTCGACATGACTGCAGTAGGTAATCCTCAAATTTTCAGTGTAAAAAGTAAAAAATCTGTAAACAATATAGTTGGTATAAAAGTTGTCTCCTGTGGTAAAAAAAACGTTGGTTGTTTCTTTGCCATGGAACAAACAATGATGGACGTTGTAGATTTTTTTCTCCTCATTTTTACCGAATTTATGGCGTTTTCCCCTTCTCGTTCACACTTCCTCCACCGAATCATGCCACACAATAACCATACGACCCCAATGGCTGCGATCTAGCCAGGTAATCGATGAAGAAGGAGTGATGAGACCAACAACTTTAGCACGTTTAACACGAGTCGACTGGGGTTGTTCACGGTTTTTTTGTTAAACAAGTTTACCACTTAACACGTTTAACACGATAAGCTCAACCGTGAATACCCCTATATATTATATATATATATATCTATAATAGATGTATCGTTGCCATCCCTACTGACGGCACAATACCAGGGGTTCGTTCGTAGTGCAGTTCTAGAACTTGTCCGGAACTGGAGGAGTTCTGAATAATGGCCGTCCTGAATTTCGAACTGTGTTCTCGGATTTTCTGCACTGCGAACGCTTCCATGAATCGGAACTGCTGTACCTAATCTGTTATAGCCTAACCTTATCCTTCACTGTGATAAAACGCTGCAAATTATTACACAGTCGTTTATTAGGTATTTTTCTATAGTAGATCACTCGCTAAATGAAGACAGCTCCTTTGTCAAGTTCAGCTTGAAACAGAAAGGTCCTAACAGCAAAGCATTGTTATTTGGTTGTTGGTTGACAGGGAAGCACAACTGAGTGACATGAATCTCATTTCGAAGAACTAAACATTCTGATTTATCTTAAGTTCAACCTTCCTCATATAGACCAAACTGTTGATCCTACAAAACTATGGGTGGTCTCATACCATTCAAAAAATTCAATTTTATTTAATATTAAGTTTAAAATATTAAATATAATACCTATATAAAATAGGTAGGTACTTGATAAATATACAATATTAAATAAGTATAAAATGCAATTTTGTGGAAGAATATTTATTAATATTACTTGAATTTAGTTCTATTTTAATTTAAATTCAATTCTATTTTATATTAAATAAGTACTAAATAAAATAAAATTTTGTGAAAAAACAATACCTTAACATCGGTAGTTTTTAAACAAGAAGGACAAATGGTACCTACCCAAGGACAGACGGAAAATTTTATTTTCGGACTGTAACTACCTTGAAAATTAAACCATCAAATTTTGAAGGAGTGGTGTAATTTTTTTCTTGTTCTATTCCAAAGGGTATTTTAAAACGCTGCAAATTATTACACAATGGTTTATTATTTTTCTATATAGATCACTCGTCTACAAAATCACCAACCATCCAATGTGAAGGAAAAAAAAATAAATAAAAAAAAATAAAAAAATAAAATAAAAATAAAAATCACCAACCATCGATTGCATTTCGGTCAGCTCTAATTTGAACAGAGATTAGGCCTCTTTTGCGATTCACACTTGTGTTTTGATTTATATATATATATTTCAATATAAACCCTTACATTTTCGTAGGGAGCGAACGGTTTGTCCTACAGAGCTCCGCGTGGTCTCAAAAAATTCTAAAAATTCTATAGAATCTTAAATTGAAGGAAAAACAATACCTTTATATCGAAATTTTTTGAGTTAGGGCGTTTTCAAAATTTCAAAATTGATTTTGGAACCCTTAGAAGTGACCTACATCAACCAAAAGCTTCGGGGCACAACTAGACCCCAAATGGAGCCTACATACCAAATTTCATCAAAATCGGTCAATGCTAAGTGGCAAAAGTGCCGCGTACGGCGTACGGCGGACGGCGTACGGCGGACGGCGTACGGCGGACGGCGGACGGACGGCCAAATTTTTATTCGATTTTTGGATTCTACGTACCTTGAAACGTAAACCATCAAATTTTGAGGGGGTGTTAAAATTTTTTTTTTCTTGGTCGATTCCAAAGGTTCATTATTGAAAATAATAAACCAAAATGAAAAACCAAAATCAATTTTGAGATATTTGCTATGAATGAATCTCTGAGGAAAAAAAAACTGGCTCCTTACCGAAATTTACAATAAGAAACGAAGTGACTACTTTTTTTGGTTTTAATTCGTTTTTGAGAAACTATGGAATAAATTATTTATTTTGAATTGTTGTATCTCCGTTATTTATTCTAACTACAGAGCTTAGGTTGATATCAAACTGTAGCAAATTTAATCTACATCAAAAAGTTACTAGGCATAAATATTGAAACCGTACCTAATACTTAGTTAAAATAATATCATTATTTGAAAAACCCGACAAAAGTGGAACAATTAAATGGTTTTCAGCGCACTTCGTCAGTAACAGAGGGGTTTAACGTTGCAAATACGATTAAAAATTCAAAAAATGCCTGATGAGCCACAGAGCCGCCTTTATTAAAGTTTCTTGAAACCCTCACCAGAGAGCTCCTTTGTAGTTGTCCGGAGTTCTGAAAACGAGTTCGAGAAAAAATCCGGAACGCCAGAACCGAGTTCCGAACTAGTCTGGAACTGTGTCCGAAAATCACTGCGAACAGCGAACTCAGTTCCAAAACTCGGAATTCGTGCACTGCGAACGCGTAAAGCCCTACTGCGCATGCCCGGACTGTTCTAGAACTGTCCCGGACTGCACTACGAACGAAGCTCTGAGTTGGTTTATGGAACTTTTCTAAGAATCCCCGGTGATTTCTTTGAAGAACCTTCCTCCAAACCAGACTCTGACTTACCATCATTCACATCAGAACTTCTTGAATAATTTAAAGCCAAACGTACCTCGGAACAAGTTAGAGAAACTTCCATCAAGGAAGATCTCGGGAACTCCAACCATGTTTGGTGATATTAAATGAATGGGGTTAGTTCCGCTAGTTATAAGAATACAATTATTATCTACGTACCGTATTGGAGAATCCGTCGTAACCAGCAAGTCGAGTACAGGAGGCGAGCGCTTTCGATGTAAAGACATCATCTTCAGGCCGTCAAGAGAGTACTAAAGACTATATAAACAGAACGACGGACTGACAAACTTTAGTACTCTCTTGACGGCCTGAAGATGATGTCTTTACATCGAAAGCGCTCGCCTCCTGTACTCGACTTGCTGGTTACGACGGATTCTCCAATACGGTACGTAGATAATAAATGTTTGGTGATGGTTGATCATTTTATGAGTCGTGGAAGCTATGTGCCACACCTACTTCGCAGACTTTTTCTTTATGAAAATTATACAATATTGTGTATGTTTTAGACAGAATCAAAGAGCCAGCAACCTATTACCCTCACATACTCACCCAAAATTATCTTGAAATGAAGCGGAATCTCAAGTTTGCAGCGTTGAAGCCTCTTACGGTTGTTCCAAAGTTGTTTCGCGACTTCCGTCAAAACTCCTTCCCTTCTTCTTCTTCGACCTCGCAGTTTCGTCTTCTTCATCTTAGAAACGAAGAACAAGTTAACCCTCTCTTCTCCGTGCTTGTAGCCTCTTTAGCGAACTACTTGCAGCAAAAGAAAGAAACCTTCCTTCAACAAAACCCACCTCAGCTCAACTTTGGGGGAAATTCCTCCCTAGAAATATCTTCTTCGGGCGTTCTCTATTAGTCAAATACCTCCACTTCATTATAACGAGTAAGAGAATATTCAACTATTATCCTTGAAACGCCGTCTTATAATAAGAGATTGGTGTTGAGATTCTACTTCAAGTACAACACCTATGACGTACGTCGTATGTACGTTATTTGCTATGATATTTTACTATGATTATGATAGTAATATCCACAAAGAGCTTGCTACCTACCTCATTGGAGGAGAGCCCATAGACGGGATCGGTTACTGATTCCCTCTCTTGACTCCGGAAACTAGCTCAGTGAAGACGGGGAAGGTCGTTTGATAGGAATTTAAATTTGTGTGGGCGCCAGTCCGCTTGGTATTTTGGGCAACAAAATAGTTGAAATTTCTATATTTATCTATGAGCTCACAGAAAAAGTTAAAAACGGACCAACCCTTGATCTGCTGCTGGGGATCTGACCCCGAGATAAAGGATTAGATTAAACCAAAATTCAAAATTGATTTTCTGTATTGAAGAAAAAGGAGTCCTGCGAACTTGGTAAGGGTAGGTAAAGATACAACCCGATCTGGGGTAAAGCTCAAAATACCTAGGTACCTACTTTTTCTAAGGAGGATTCTCACTGCAGATAAACACAATAGGAATTCGCAGTCATGGCTCGAGGAAGCGTTGAGGAACTTCTCAGAGAAATAAGGAACTCCTCGAATTTTGGTATTCATAGTTCAGATGAGGAACTCCTCATCTTTCGAGGATCTCCTCGACTCGAGGAACTCCTCGACATGAGGAACTCCTCAATCTGGGCCTTGAGCAGTTCCTCAACCAGCAGTAGGCAGCACTTGTAGTATACTTGGATTTTTAAAATTTTGAAGCAGGAATTTCTTAAACTTTTCAGCGTCGCATTCACAATCCTAACTCTGAGGAAATTCCTTGAAATCGGCTCAAAAGGAGCAGAATATCGAGGTGCATGAAAAGGTACCTTAAGGAGTTCCTCAACACTTTTTTTGTTCACTATCTAGTTGGGTTACATTCTATTTCCAATTTTCTGTAGTCAGAATCCGTACATAATGCTTCAATATTCATAATTGATGTCCTTGCTAAAGCGCTGCAAATTATTACACAACGGTTTTTTATTTTTCTATATAGATCAATCGTCTGCAAAGCCACCAACCATCCAACATGAAGAAAAACATCGATCGCATTTCGGTCAGCTAAAATTTGAACGGAGATTAGGCCTCTTTTGCGATTCACACTCTTGTTTCTGATTTATCGTACGTCCAACACTTAAATTCTCGTAGGGAGCGAACGGTTTGTCCTACAGAGCTCCTCGTGGTCTGAAAAATTCTAAAAATTCTATAAAATCTTAAATTGAAGGAAAAACAATACCTTTATATCAAAATTTGTTGACTTAGGGCGTTTTCAAAATTTCCAAATTCATTTTTCAACCCTTAGAAGTGACTTACATCAACAAAAATCTTCGGGGCACAACTAGACCCCAAATGGAGCCTACATACCAAATTTCATCAAAATCGGTCATTTCTAAGTGCCAAATTTTTATTCGATTTTTGGATTCTACGTACCTTGAAACGTAAACCAACAAATTTTGAGGGGGTGTTAAAATGTTTTTTTCTTGGTCTATTCATTATTGAAAATAAACTCAAAACAAGCTATATGCATTTTTCAGAATTTTTGGAAAATCGAAAAGTTTCCGAAATTCCTGCTTCAAAATTTTAAAAATCCAAGTATACGACAAGTGCTGCCAACTGCTCAAGGCCCAGATCGAGGAGTTCCTCATGTCGCACAGTACTGTGAGTTTATGGATCAAGTGATCAAAAATCAATTTGTGGAGAGTTCTGTTAGAGAAAGTTGCTCTGATCATGGATTTCATACTACTTCATATTTTAAGGAAAGAAAATTGCACAATAAATAATATTAGAAGGAGTTTATTAAAAGGGTGATTCTCAAACTACGGGACAATTTATGTCCTTTGCTAATAAAAAATTGTCTGTTTAACTTTTCTCAAAAAACCTTTTTGTGGTATCACACCTACATGACACCACCCTCTTTGATCTATAAATCGACCAATTCATGTGCATAATCAATCGATATGTACCTCAAATCTCATTGTCGTGACCTGTCCCAGAGGCAGCTTTTCAACATTCCCGAATTTTTCTCTGCCAGTGATAACGTTTTACGGTAATTGTTTTCTTTCATGATTGTTTAAAAATAGATATTGAACCACAATATGCTTGAAATCTGTCCATCGGTTAATATACATGCAATATGTTACTAAAGTTTGTCACATAGTTTTCTCCTCATTGTCATGACCTATGAAATTTATAAAATCAAATTTTGAGCAACTTAAGGGTTATCATGCATGCTCACACATCAGAACACCTTTATATTAGACTCCCGAAGGTAGTTTAACAAAATTTAGGGGAAATTGAGAAGGTGAAAATTTTTGAAATTTCCAACTCCAAATTGCCCAGTAGTTTGAGAATCACCCAAAAATATTGAAATTTCAAATTCAAAACAAAAGTAAATTTCACCAATTTTACAAAAGTTTAGGTACCGAAACATTGGTAATAATTAGATGTCTTTAGAAGTCTGATTGATGAATCTAAATCGTCACTGTCATTAGCGCTGCTGATGCTGGTGAGAGCGCTTCCACAACTCAGTTCCATAGCGTTAGATGTGCTTGGTACAGCATTAGGTATCAGTTTTGTGGATGGTGGTCGTGTCAATGAAGTTATCCCTAATCAGATACTGGTTGATGACTTCATAATCTTTTCTGTTCTATTCTGTTGATATGAAAAATGCGAGGATGTGGGTTTTTTCCTCTCCACACTTTCTCGCGACTTTAATTTTTCTAAAAGCATTCTATTCGTACCTATTGAAAATTTCATAGAAAAAAAAGTCGCGGCAAATTGAGTCAAGAGATAGTGCCAGAAAACGTTCATCAAGTGCTCTAATTCCTCATTTCTCCTCTTTTTGAGAAATTCACTATTTAATGTTAAGGTTTAAGAAGAAAAACGCTGCAAATTATTACACAACGGTTTATTATTTTTATATAGATCACTCGTCTACAAAATCACCAACCATCCAATATGAAGAGAAAAAGAAAAAAAAAAAAAATCAAAATCACCAACCATCGATCGCATTTTGGTCAGCTCTAATTTGAACGGAGATTAGGCCTCTTTTGCGATTCACACTCGTGTTTCTGATTTATATATATATTTCAATATAAACCCTTGAATTTTCGTAGGGAGCGAACGGTTTGTCCTACAGAGCTCCGCGTGGTCTCAAAAAATTCTAAAAATTCTATAGAATCTTAAATTGAAGGAAAAACAATACCTTTATATCAAAATTTTTTGAGTTAGGGCGTTTTCAAAATTTCAAAATTGATTTTGGAACCCTTAGAAGTGACCTACATCAACCAAAAGCTTCGGGGCACAACTAGACCCCAAATGGAGCCTACATACCAAATTTCATCAAAATCGGTCAATGCTAAGTGGCAAAAGTGCCGCGTACGGCGTACGGACGGCCAAATTTTTATTCGATTTTTGGATTCTACGTACCTTGAAACGTAAACCATCAAATTTTGAGGGGGTGTTAAAAATTTTTTTTTCTTGGTCGATTCCAAAGGTTCATTATTGAAAATAATAAACCAAAATTGGGAATTATTATTGTGACGATTTTACCGAGTGCTTAGGGGAAATTCATACTTCAAAAATTATTAAAAAACGTGAATAAAGCACATACTTATGCCGTGACTCGTCATG
Source organism: Apolygus lucorum (assembly GCA_009739505.2). Classification (NCBI taxonomy): domain Eukaryota; kingdom Metazoa; phylum Arthropoda; class Insecta; order Hemiptera; family Miridae; genus Apolygus; species Apolygus lucorum. The sequence goes on from CM019173.2 coordinate 15,503,135, forward strand.
AAGAGCAATAAGACCCAACTTGTTGATATGACGGTATCCGCACTCATAACGAGCAGGTAGTTTATCGTTAGCGATTTGGGTGAAATGAGTTATGAACATAAATGATCCCGGATTTTGCCCTCTGGTGATCCCTTACGAGGCTTGTGAGGTCAGGAAACCTATTTAAACGTGCTCTGAGACTATCTGGGGATAGGTTCTTCCACTCCTTTCCAATACTAATAGACGGTCGTTTTTTTCGATTTTTTACACATACTCACAGTACTGTGTGTCGAGGAGTTCCTCGAGTCGAGGAGATCCTCGAAAGATGAGGAGTTCCTCATCTGAACTATGAATACCAAAATTCGAGGAGTTCCTTATTTCTCTGAGGAGTTCCTCAACGCTTCCTTGAGCCATGACTGTGAATTCCGCCCTTAGGGTGCACCTCCGCAAAAGAGGTGAGTGAGGCCTGACTGGGGAACTGGGTCAGGAGTGCCCCCGAGTCACCCCAGGAAACCCTGAGGGGCAGAACCCGACTCTCGTTGGGGAGCCTCCACGCACAGGAACGGAAACACCACTGATGGTTGGAGGCGGCGGGGGTGGAGGGGGGGAGTACTGAGAGTACACAATGTGCACATCGAGGAGTGCCCTGGAAGAGGCGGCCGGGCGGGGGCGGGAATTTCACCTGAAAAGACCGGAGGGGAGGTGCGTGGCGCACGGCGCACCCCTGAACCGCCTGGGTGGGGGTCTCAGTCGAACACCGTCTCCCGCTCTGTGCGCTTAGACTGCCCCGTTTTGTGTTTCCGTGCGCGTCCACATCCATCATTCAACTCTGCATATAATTTTAATGTAAGTCAATTTGCCTCAAAATTCCTCGCACGCTCATTTCCCCCCTCAAAATCAACCACCACACCTTCAAAAAAACATAATTTTTAAAAAACCCCACTTATCCACAATTTTTGAAAATATTTCGAAAAACCAACAATTTCCTTCCGATGCTGAAACCCACAATGGGGTGTGCGTATGATTTTTTTCAAATTTCTAATCTAAACTAGACTTCATCCTGAGAATTTTGAAAAAAAGACTTTTTGGAAAAGTAGATTTTTTCCTGATTTTTCAAAATTTCGAATGTTTATGACGTCACGCGCTCCTCCCGCCTGGGCGGGACCCCCCAGCCAACTGTGACGTCATAAACATTCGAAACTTTGAAAAATCATTGAAAAAGATATAGTTTTCCAAAAAGAGAACGGCTGGTGTCAAAATTTTCAAAAATTAGGTCCAGTTTACATTAAAAATAACAACAAACAGTTTTTCCGACCTATGCGCACACCCCATTTTATGTAAAACGCAAAATTCCCTAAATTTCACATTTTTTTTCAACATCAAAAAATTACATCGAAATTTACAAAATCAATATTCTTGTACATTTTGAGTTTTTTTTGTAATTTTTTAAAACAACTTGACTCAAGATGATAAGAAACTTCATACGAACATAAGAATTTCCCCTCCAAATTAGGGTAAATTTGTTGCTCAACCAAATTATGTTGATTTCGATGTTTTTTAGAAAAATTACCGTAAAAAACGGACTTGCCATCAAAATTTTAGAATACAAATTTATTCAGATATGAAATTTATGTGTAGAATTTTAGATTATTTTTCTTTCGAATCTTCTTGAAAAAAATATTAAATTGGGGTAAAAACACAACTTGAGGTGGAAAATGTCGATTTTTGTTGTAAAATTTTGATGTATTTTGCCTCAAGTACAAACGGAGGAACTTAGTTTTAAAGGTTACGTAAGGGAGTAAAACAGGAGTTTTTTGACTTTTTGAAAATTTTTCAAAAATTTATTTATTTTGTGACTTTTTCATCGCCCAATGGAATTATAAGAGTCGAAATCTACTCGGAAATGGTGCTTTTGTTTCCTTTCGGGGGTTTTCAGCGGCCGCCATTTTGCTATTGTGGCTACAGGTGGCCTCAAGAACTGGATGCCCGGGGTCCCCGCCCAGGGGCCGAAGTGCTGCCAAAGTGCGGGGGTTTTTCCCCTCTCGAAAACTTCAAAATCCCGAAAAACGCAAAAAAAGGGGTTTTACGACGAGAAAATTCGTCGAGAATTCGATAATTACGCGTTTAATACGAAGGGTTTCGCCCTTTTCGCAGTGCGACACGACCCCAATCGATTCCTTAGCGACTGCAATTTTCGGTTTCTTGCGATTTGAATGCAATAGCTTTCGTTTTTGCAACAAATAATCCTACAATAAAAGCCTGGATTTGGTTTTGGAGTCATCCATGTTGAGTTGCCCCCGTGGAAAAACCATCAATCAATAATCGGTCAATTAGCAATTTTTTTGTTGCAATAGTGCACTACTCAAAAACGCTGCAAATCATTGCCCAAAGGTTTATTATTTTCTGTATAGATCACCCTTCTGTATAGATCCTTCCCTAACAACCGTAGGTGCCTACTACCTACTAGGGCATTTTTGAAATTTTAACCCCAACCACCTATCAAATAGAAAAGAAAGGGCTATGTGCAAAAAGTCGATTTTTGAATTGTAGTTTTGAGTTTTTCTGGGTAAGATCCGTCATTTGAGGGTCAAAGAAACGGATTGCGAAGAATCGATTTTTTTTTTCAATTTTCAGTTTTGAGTTTTTCTGGGCAAGACTCATCATTTGAGGGTCTAAGAAACTGATTGCGAAGAATCAATTTTTTTTCAATTTTCAGTTTTGGGTTTTTCTGGGCAAGATCCATTAGGTATTTGAGGGTCAGAGAGAGTGATTGCGAAGAATCGATTTTTTTTTAACTTTCAGTTTTGAGTTTTTCTGGGCAAGATCCATCATCTGAGAGTCAAAACAACTGATTGCGAAGAATCGATTGTTTTTTAAATTTCAGTTTTGTGTTTTTCTGGGCAAGATCCATCATCAGATGATGATTCTGATGATGACTCAGATTCTGAGTGTCAAAACAACTGATTGCGAAGAATCGATTTTTTTTTTGAACTTTCAGTTTTGAGTTTTTCTGTGCAAGACCTATCATCTGAGGGTCTAAGGAACTGATAGCGAAAAATCGATTTTTTTCTTCAAATTTCAGTTTTGAGCGTTTTTGGGCAAACTCACCATCTGAGGTTAAAAGGAACTAAGTGCAAAAAATCGATTTTTCAAATTTTAGTTTCATTTTTCTGGGCAAGATCATCGGAGGGTCTAAGGAACTGATAGCGAAAAATCGACTTTTTCTTCAAATTTCAGTTTTGAGCGTTTTTGGGCAAACTCACCATCTGAGGTTAAAAGGAACTAAGTGCAAAAAATCGATTTTTCAAATTTTAGTTTTATTTTTCTGGGCAAGACCTATCATCGGAGGGTCTAAGGAACTGATAGCGAAAAATCGACTTTTTCTTCAAATTTCAGTTTTGAGCGTTTTTGGGCAAACTCACCATCTGAGGTTAAAAGGAACTAAGTGCAAAAAATCGATTTTTCTAATTTCAGTTTTATTTTTCTGGGCAAGACCTATCATCAGAGGGTCTAAGGAACTGATAGCGAAAAATCGATTTTTTTCTTCAAATTTCAGTTTTGAGGGTTTTTGGCAAACTCACCATCTGAGGTTAAAAGGAACTAAGTGCAAAAAATCGATTTTTCAAATTTTAGTTTTATTTTTCTGGGCAAGACCTCTCATCGGAGGGTCTAAGGAACTGATAGCGAAAAATCGACTTTTTCTTCAAATTTCAGTTTTGAGCGTTTTTGGGCAAACTCACCATCTGAGGTTAAAAGGAACTAAGTGCAAAAAATCGATTTTTCAAATTTTAGTTTCATTTTTCTGGGCAAGATCATCGGAGGGTCTAAGGAACTGATAGCGAAAAATCGACTTTTTCTTCAAATTTCAGTTTTGAGCGTTTTTGGGCAAACTCACCATCTGAGGTTAAAAGGAACTAAGTGCAAAAAATCGATTTTTCAAATTTTAGTTTTATTTTTCTGGGCAAGACCTATCATCGGAGGGGTCTAAGGAACTGATAGCGAAAAATCGACTTTTTCTTCAAATTTCAGTTTTGAGCGTTTTTGGGCAAACTCACCATCTGAGGTTAAAAGGAACTAAGTGCAAAAAATCGATTTTTCTAATTTCAGTTTTATTTTTCTGGGCAAGACCTATCATCAGAGGGTCTAAGGAACTGATAGCGAAAAATCGATTTTTTTCTTCAAATTTCAGTTTTGAGGGTTTTTGGCAAACTCACCATCTGAGGTTAAAAGGAACTAAGTGCAAAAAATCGATTTTTCAAATTTTAGTTTTATTTTTCTGGGCAAGACCTCTCATCGGAGGGTCTAAGGAACTGATAGCGAAAAATCGACTTTTTCTTCAAATTTCAGTTTTGAGCGTTTTTGGGCAAACTCACCATCTGAGGTTAAAAGGAACTAAGTGCAAAAAATCGATTTTTCAAATTTTAGTTTCATTTTTCTGGGCAAGACCTATCATCAGAGGGTCTAAGGAACTGATAGCGAAAAATCGATTTTTTTTCTTCAAATTTCAGTTTTGAGCGTTTTTGGGCAAACTCACCATCTGAGGTTAAAAGGAACTAAGTGCAAAAAATCGATTTTTCAAATTTAGTTTTATTTTTCTGGGCAAGACCTATCATCGGAGGGTCTAAGGAACTGATAGCGAAAAATCGACTTTTTCTTCAAATTTCAGTTTTGAGCGTTTTTGGGCAAACTCACCATCTGAGGTTAAAAGGAACTAAGTGCAAAAAATCGATTTTTCAAATTTCAGTTTTATTTTTCTGGGCAAGACCTATCATCAGAGGATCTAAGGAACTGATAGCGAAAAATCGATTTTTTTCTTCAAATTTCAGTTTTGAGCGTTTTTGGGCAAACTCACCATCTGAGGTTAAAAGGAACTAAGTGCAAACAATCGATTTTTTTAAATTGTAGTTTTGAGTTTTTCTGTGCAAGACTCACCATCTGAGGTTGGAATGAAAGGAACTAAGTGCAAAAAATCGATTTTTCAAAATTCAGTTTTATTTTTCTGGGCAAGACCTATCATCAGAGGGTATAAGGAACTAAGTGCACTTAGTGTCCTTGCACAACAGGCGTATTCATTTCTTGAATCCTCCTACGTTCCCAGCATACGTCAGTCATCCACAGGGTGTCTCAGGACGAATGAACAATACTTCAGGAATCGATTCTAGTTGCAGAATCGACTGCTAATTTGCAAAAACTTTCTTTTACCCCGCTTAGAATGCCACTTGTTTGCTCTGAAATTCACAATAAAGTCTTGACACAAGAATGGCCATAATTTCCTAATTTTCCTTGCAAATTCGAATAAAATTATTATGACCTCTTGACCAGTTCAGAAACACCACATTACGACAATATTTGTGAATTGACAACTCTTCAACTTGAAGAGTTGTCAATTTATGTGTTTTTATTTTTGGTAAATTTTTCTGCTAAAACTTGGTTGTCTCCAGAGGCTCTCAAAAGCTTAAAACATGCTCCATTCAACCAGCTTTTCAACGATAACCAACTTTTTGGGATTTCTATCAAATTTTGGGGAAAATAGTGCTAAAATCGACTGCTAATTTGCAAAAACTTTCTCTTACCCCGCTTAGAATGCCACGTTTTTTAGGACGTCCCACAGTAAGACTTGGGCGTCCTTATGCGATCGATCTGGGGTGAAGTTGGACAACACTCAACAGAAAAAAAAAATAACCACACAGTAATCCGTTTTAGACCATTCTGAATCCAAATCCACGAAAAAAACCATAGGTGTATGTCTGTGTGTGTGTGTGTGTGTGTATGTGTGTGTGTGTGTGTGTGTGACAAAATCTTGTGTCGTCTGCACAGCCCTTAGTTCTCAACCGATTTTCCTGGTTCTTTTTTGTTCGACGCGGAAAACTATCTAGTTGTGCACTACGTCGCCGGAATTTTGAATTTTGCCTTTTAAGGGGAGGAAAGGGGGGGTTAATGCTCAAAAAACGTGCGTTTTTGGGCATAATCTTGTGTCGTCTGCCCAGGCCTTAGTTCTCAACCGATTTTCGTGGTTTTTTTTTGTTCGACGCGGAAAACTATCTAGTTGTGCACTACGGCGTCGGAATTTTGAATTTTGCTTTTTAAGGGGGGGAAAGGGGGGGTTAATGCTTAAAAAACGTGCGTTTGCGGGGGGTAATCTTGTAAAATCTGCCCAGGCCTCAATTTCCAACCGATTTGCGTGTTTCTATTTTTGTTTGACTCAAATAACTTCCGAGTAGTACATGGTTTTACCAGAGTACCAAAATTTGCAAGGGGAGGGGATGGGTGGGGGTATAATATTCACAAAATATCCGATTTTTCAATATTTCGGTTTCTTTACTGCTTACTAATTGTACCCAACCTTTGAAATTGAGGAAAAATTCTCATTTTACCTCTGGATTTTCATGAATTATTCTCTGTGCCACCATGGAACTAATAGTGGTGCCACCATGGTGCCAGGACACCATAAACCGCATATTTCGTGGTTTTTTTTTTTGTTTCACCTTGAATACGGATGTGAACCTCGACGGACCGCCTACTAAAACTAACAGATGAAAGTTCAATGTTACGACGTATTTCCGCGTTGGTGCCAGCCCGGCACCATTGGTGCGGAGGGGGGGGTAAACTCGAATTCGCATGTTGGGTATCGTAGATCATGGATTTTAAAATGCTCTTAAGATTCGAGGCTCCCATGCCGCTAGAAATTTGATGGTGGATAATGGTGAGGGGGGGGGGGGGGGGGTCACTATTTCTAGCCTAGAGTAATAACTAAATTGCATCGAGTGAAAGAGTTTTATCGCTTACCAACTGGTTAAACTGATCTAATACTTATCCAATGGGACGTCCCATGGAATGCATGCATTACTAAACAATATGTTTTACTCTGAAATTCACGATAAAGTCTTGACGCAAGAATGGCCATAACTTCATAATTTTCCTTGTAAATTAGAATAAAATTATTATGACCTCTTGACCAGTTCAGAAAAAACCACATTACGACAATATTTATGTATAATATATTTGGGTATACCTCAAACTTGAAGAGTTGTCAATTTATGTGTTTTTTTGGTAATTTTTCCTGCTAAAACTTGGTTTTCTCCAGAGGCTCTCAAAAGCTTAAACATGCTCTATTTCATTAGCTTTCCTACGATAACCAACTTTTTGGGAATTCTATGAAATTTGGGGGAAAAAAATGTACTGCATCGCCGAGCCGACACATCCTTCTTTCAATCTGGGAATCTTTTACCTGAATGCTCATTTCGTTGTAAAAAAAATCACATTTATTCGCATTCAACAAAAAAAGTAAAGTAAAAAAAAAAAAAAAAAAATGACTGAAACTCGGTTAAAATATTTTTTTGAAAATTTGCTCATTCGCCCTATGCTGCACGAATGAGTTCTTCTCGAGGGGTCTAATTTATTTAACGATATCGTTCGAGTGTGATCAGATCGGAAAAAGTCTTCAGAGAGGCTGCTTTTTGTTAAGGATTTCACGAATGATATTGAGAATTTTCACTCAGCGAAAAAAAACCGGTTTCCGGGAGAACGAGCTTAACGGACCGGCAGTCAGCGCGAAGAGAGAAATTCGACTCATGTTTTTCGTTCAATCAATAACCGGAAATTCAACACATCTGACAGAAATGGGGGTTTCGCTTTTCCTTCCTCACTATCGCAAATGAGCAAGAAATAACACCGGAAGCTACTTTGAAAGCTTCTATTCGTGCAGCAGGTCATTCAAAATCGAAATTTTCACTAGTATTTTTAGCCAATCAAATAATACAAAAAAGGGGAAATATTGCAAACGCGTGGGTATCCTCTATTTTCAATGTGTTTTCAATACCTCTAAGGGTAGTTAATACACTAATTTGCAACTCCTAAACCCTAAACTACTGACGTGGTGCGCTAAAACCCGTAAGTTTTTCTTTTTCTTCGATTTTTTAACTACTCATTTTTAGAAAAAAGTGCGCAATTGACACTAACTTTGTTTTTTCAAATGGGAACCCCCATTTTTTATTGCAAATTCAGATTCTACGTCAAATTTCATGAGAAATTCATACCCGAACCGATTTTTGGTTTATTATTTTCAATAATAAGCCTCTGGAATCGAGCAAGAAAAAAAAATTTTTAACCCCCCCTCAAAATTTGATGTTTTACGTTTCAAGGTACGTAGAATACGAAAATCGAATAAAAAAATTTCCGTCCGTCCGCCGTACGCCGTACGCGGCACTTTTCTTAGCAACACTGGACCGATTTGGTTCAAATTTGGTATATGGGCTCCATTTGGGGTCTAATTGTGCCGCGAAGCTTTTGGTTGATGTAGGTCACTTCTAAGGGCTGAAAATTAAGGGTTGAAATTTTGAAGAGTGCCCTAGCTCGAAAACTCTCGAAATAAAGGTATCGTTTTTTCACCAATTTTAAATAGTACAGAATTTTTAAAAATTTTTGAGACCACCCGGAGCTCTGTAGGACGAACCGTTCGGTCCCTACGAGTATTTGAAGGTTTTCCTTCGATAAAACAGAATCATGAGTGTGAATCGCAAAAGAGGTCTAATCTCCATTCAAATTTTATCGGACTAAAATGCGATCGCTGTTCATTTCTTCGATTTGTATACAGTTTTGCCTTCTGCGTAACCAGTAATCAAATTTCCATATCAAGCTTTCTATTTTTCGAATCGAGTGTGTAGCGTTTAGTTCTTTCTAATAAACTTGATTGTGAAGGTGTGAAGCCATTATAGTGTGGTAGGTAGTACCTACCAATAGTTGGTAGGTAAAAAAACGCTGCAAATCATTGCTCAAAGGTTTATTATTTTCTGTATAGATCACCCTTCTGTATAGATCACTGGTTGTCCATCAATAGCACCTACCACCATCTGTATTCTCCCTTGACCTTTCCTCTATTTTTCGAATTGTATGTACCTTGAAACGCGAAACATAAAATTTTTGTTTTCTTTGAGCAATGGCTTCGGAGCTCACTCAGCTGAACAGTGATCTGAGGAGCGAAGAAGATCTTCTCGAATGCTGGAGACGCCTGGAAGAGCACTTCCATTCAATAGGATTGAAAATGGCTTTGGAGCTCACTCAGCTGATCAGTGATCAGAGGAGTGAAGAAGATCTCCTCGAATGCTGGAGACGCCTGGAAGAGCACTTCCATTCAATAGGATTGAAAATTGCTTTGGAGCTCACTCAGCTGATCAGTGATCTGAGGAGTGAAGAAGATCTCCTCGAATGCTGGAGACGCCTGGAAGAGCACTTCCATTCAATAGGATTGAAAATGGCTTCGGAGCTCACTCAGCTGATCAGTGATCTGAAGAGTGAAGAAGCCTTTGAGCAATGATTTGCAGCGTTTTTTTACCCACCAAAATTTTTTTTACCTACCAACTTTTTTTTACCTACCAGCTAGGTACTACCTACCACACCATACTGGCTTCACACCTTCACAATCAAGTTTATTAGAAAGAACTAAACGCTTCACACTCGATTGGAAAAATAGAAAGCTTCATATGGAAATTTGATTACTGGTTACGCAGAAGGCAAAACTGTATACAAATCGAAGAAATGAAACAGCGATCGCATTTCAGTCTAATAAAATTTGAATGGAGATTAGACCTCTTTTGCGATTCACACTCATGATTCTGTTTTATCGAAGGAAAACCTTCAAGTACTCGTAGGGACCGAACGGTTTGTCCTACAGAGCTCCGGGTGGTCTCAAAAATTTTTAAAAATTCAATACTATTTAAAATTGGTGAAAAAACGATACCTTCATTTCGAGAGTTTTCGTGCTAGGGCACTCTTGAAATTTTCAACCCTTAATTTTCACCCCTTAGAAGTGACCTACATCAACCAAAAGCTTCGCGGCACAACTAGACCCAAAATGGAGCCCATATACCAAATTTGAACCAAATCGGTCCAGTGTTGCTAAGAAAAGTGCCGCGTACGGCGTACGGCGGACGGACGGAAATTTTTTTATTCGATTTTCGTATTCTACGTACCTTGAAACGTAAAACATCAAATTTTGAGGGGGGGTTAAAATTTTTTTTTCTTGCTCGATTCCAAAGGCTTATTATTGAAAATAATAAACCAAAAAAGTTGGTAGGTAAAGCAATGTTTGTAGGAAAAAAAACGCTGCAAATCATTGCTCACTGATCAGATCACTGATCAGCTGAGTGAGCTCCGAAGCCATTTTCAATCCTATTGAATGGAGGTGCTCTTCCAGGCGTCTCCAGCATTCGAGGAGATCTTCTTCACTCCTCACATCACTGATCAGCTGAGTGAGCTCCAAAGCCATTTTCAATCCTATTGAATGGAGGTGCTCTTCCAGGCGTCTCCAGCATTCGAGGAGATCTTCTTCAATCCTCACATCACTGATCAGCTGAGTGAGCTCCAAAGCCATTTTCAATCCTATTGAATGGAAGTGCTCTTCCAGGCGTCTCCAGCATTCGAGGAGATCTTCTTCACTCTTCAGATCACTGATCAGCTGAGTGAGCTCCGAAGCCATTTTCAATCCTATTGAACGCAGGAGCTGAAATTTGAGAGGGAAGGTCAAGGGAGAATACAGATGGTGGTAGGTGCTATTGATGGAGAACCAGTAATCTATACAGAAGGATGATCTATACACAAAATAATAAACCTTTGAGCAATGATTTGCAGCGTTTTTCATTGCACGCAACTGTTACTTTTCACGTGCTAAGTGACCAGGGTGCGCAAAAGTGCATTTTTTTAAACACCAAGTGTGGCACATGTTTTTCCATTATTTTTGACGCTGAATCACGTGGTGAGGCCCTTTCTTCGATTTCATCGTTGTTTTTCCAAATTTAGAAGGAAAAATTATGTTTTTGGGGTCCCTCCTCCTTCCGCAACACGGGCTGGGGACCGGCTATGGCGAGATTAAAAATTAATTCCTCACTTCTAAATTTAAAAAAAGTGTTGGAAAAGTAGGAAAATGTTGGATTGTTGGAAATTGTTGGTTAAGAAGGTACTTACCTATTTTATGTGAAAAAAAAAAATAAAAAGCTTCACATCTAAAAATCTTTAAAAAAATTAAAAGTTTCAAAAGCTCAAAAAAAAATTAATATTAAAAATGGATGTATTATCATTCTCAACCGTCAAAGACCGTCTACTCCAATGTTTATCATTGATGTTTTGACATCGATGTTTATGAGCTTGTGGGAACATGTCAATTACGGATGAGTGAAAAAATAAGATCAACCTGTTCTTGCTCATGTTAGTTCAATTTTAAGTAGTTTCCTTCATTGACTGTCCACAATGCCTCGCCCCTCAATCTATTCAACCCAAGAAATGGTGGAGATAATTCAGCTGTATCATGAGAACGGGTGTAGTGGTCGGAAGGTTGAGATAAGAAGCTTTTAGATTTTTTTTTCTTACATTGAAGTAGGTAAGTGCCTACTTACTTTCCAATATTTTTTTTTAAATTTAGAAGTGACGAATTTATTTTTAATCTCGCCATAGCCGGTCCCCAGCCCGTGTTGCGGAAGGAGGAGGGACCCCAAAAACATAATTTTTCCTTCTAAATTTGGAAAAAATAACGATGAAATCGAAGAAAGGGCCTCACTACGTGATTTAGCGTCAAAAATATGAAAAAACATGTGCCACACTTGGGGTTATAAAAAAATGCACTTTTGCGCACCCTGGTCACTTAGCACGCGAAAAGTAACAGTTGTGCGCAATGAAAAAAATCGGTTCAGGTATGAATTTCTCATGAAATTTATGGTAGAATCTGAATCTGCAATAAAAAATGGGGGTTCCCATTTGAAAAAACAAAGTTAGTGTCAATTTTTTGCGCGAAAGTATTTTCTTCCTGAATTTTTTACAAGAAAACATGAAAAAATGGCGTTGGGACCCATTTTTTACGTAATTAAATACGGAAATGCGGAGGGTGGACCATAACTTCTGGGACTCCCTGTTTAAACGGCGGAGGGCACTAGAAAAGTTTGCATTGACCCTCCTTGATCCTATCGTAATTCCCCTCACAAGTGAAAATTTCAATCTAATTTACATAATATGACTTTAGTATCCTATTTGAGCATTTTGGATTCTCCAGCAAAGTGAAAACAAAGCTTCCGCTACCTTGGTAGACTCGGAAGCAAAATGGTATACGTTGGCGCAACGTAGTATTGGCACTCTAGGGTTAATATTGTAAAAGTAAAATTAGGCACCAACAATATTCGGATAGGACTAAGATCCACGGAGAAAGACACACCTTTCCGCCTTACAGACACTGATACACATCCATTACACTCGTAGAAATGAAAAGGCAAACCCAGCAACCCGACGCTTCTTTATTGCGGGAAATAAAAACAACATTCCTAATCCCAATTCATGGCGATCGCCTCGTGATTTATTTCCGGATGAAGCGGCCAGTACAGGCCACATCATAAATCAATATTGGCGAGAGAGGCTTATCAGGGTGGACCGAAGGGCAGTTTATCTATGTTTTTTTAGCCCGACTGTACTCTCCAGACACTAAATGAGTTGTAGATTCACCACACAACTTCGAAACAAGACGAGTAGTACTCGATAAATTTGCTCGCTTTTGCAACTTTTTTTGTTATATATTTTTTCGTATTTTTCATTTTTTATTTTTATTTATTTCTCGTGAACGTTTCGTAGCGTGCGATTGGTCGGAGGGAGGGAAATGAAATGGAACGGGACCCCTCGAGGATTTTTTATTTCAACCCCGTATGAGAGACTGTTTGGTTAGGTTCATTTCGGTGTAATATTTGCGTAGAATTGGCTCCGTCCGAGCGAATATAAAAAACCGACTGCCAACATGTATGAGCAGTACAGCGTTGTAATATAAAACAAACCTTTCCATTCAGGTGTAAGATTGGAAGGAGTGATTATGATGGAGATCGTCGACTGGCGCCGTTATTAGATGGTTGATTAATTAGAATTGAGAGGGAAGAAGATACACGGTGAGTGAGCCACCGAGTGCCCGCGAAAGGTAAGAAAAGTATGAGAGAAAGACGTAAATAGGTGAGAATTGTTAAAAGTCGGTTGCTGGAGCTGGATTTGATCTCGGGATCCTGAAATCTCGGGTATTAATATACAAGGTAGGTGAGAGTGGGGGAAAGTGCAAGTCGATACCTTAAGCTCAAAGGGGCTACGTCCAAAAACGGAGTTTCGAGAATAGCGCTGGAGAAGTTTTCACGAGTGCACAATTCCTAAAATAATGGCTTATTACACGGAACTCTTTGGTTTCTTTATGAAAGTTTCAAGCTAAAGTCGTCAAGAAGGTCAATAATAGTTATGTTGAAATTGAGTTTTTCTGAATTTGAAAAAAAAAAATTATAAATGCAGAAGGTGGAAGCACTTTAGTGCTTTAAGGTATCAAAATATCCCCAAAAACCAAACCACCAAAAAAAAAAAAAAAAATCGTAATTTAAAAAAAAAAATAATTTGTTTCAAACTACACACTGAATATTAGGAACTTACTGAAAAAATTTCAGCATTTCAGAAATTTTCAAGCTAAAGTCTTCAAGAAGATCAATAATAGTTTTGTTAAAATTGAGTTTTTCTGAATTTGAGAAAAAAAGAAAAATGTTGACGGGGAAAGCACTTCTGTGCTTTAAGGTATCAAAATATCCCCAAAAACCGCTCCACCAAAAAAAAAATCGTATTTAAAAAAAAATTTGTTCAAACTACATACCTACCTACTTAATATTAAGAACTTACTGTAGGTAAAAATTATCAAAATTTTCAGAATTTCAGAAGTTTTAAAGCTAAAGTCGTCAAGAAGGTCAATAATAGTTTTGTTGAAACTGAGTTTTTCTGAATTTGAAAAAAAATTTAAAATGTTGAAGGTGGAAGCACTTTTGTGCTTTAAGGTATCAAATAACCGCTCCACCCAAAAAAAGAAAAAAACGTCTGCCAAGTGGGTGTGGCACCTAGCTTCCTCGTATCCATATCCCGATTGTATAGATGATCCGATACATAGTAATTAATCTCAAAACACCAATCTCTAAGTACCTTTCACTGCCCTCATAGGGGACCAACTACACGCTAATCTGGACAATCCTAGAAAATTTCATCAAATTCGGATGAAAAATTAAGTTAATTAATACATAGCCTCGGCTGGGTTTCGAACCCGCGACCTAAGGAGCTCATATCAAGACTTTATCCTCTGAGCTACCGATTGACCTGAAATCATTGGGATTTGAGATTTCGTCACAGGAGACCATCCTCTATGAATGAGTCCCTCTATGAAAAACAATTCTCTGTAATTTTCATACGGGATCATATAATAATAATCTGTAACATCCCTGAAATTTCATTGAAATCGGATTGAAAATGTGGAAGTCATGGCCCGTTACAAGGAATTCACGTTTGCGCATGCGCAGTCGCTTCTATCAGTCCGGGGACGATGATTTTCATAGGGGACCATCTACAACCTAATCCACATAATCCCTGAAAATTTCATCGAAATCGAGTGGAAAATGTGGAAGTTATGGCCGTTACAAGGAAATTCACGTTTGCGCATGCGCAGTAGCTACTATCAGTCCGAAGGTGGGGATTTTCATAGGGGACCATCTAAATACTAATCTGTAACATCCCTGAAAATTTCATTGAAATCGGATGGAAAATGTCGTAAGTTATGGCCGTTACAAGGAATTCACGTTTTTGCGCATGCGCGGGTCGCTTCTATCAGTCGGGGATGATGATTTTCATAGGGGACCGCTTCTACACACCAACCCGCACAATCCTGAAAATTTCATAGAAATCGACAATAACTTCGTATAGTTATGCGCGTTACAAGGAAATCATGACAGACGGACAGACAGACAGACCACACAGACAGACAGACCCACAGACAGACAGACACACAGACACGGAACCAAAATTGTTCAGAAAGGTCTAAAACGCAAACGCGAGTGGAAATTTTGATTTTGGAGAACCTTTTTTTTTTTCGTCCTTGAAAGTGAAAACAAAGCTTCCGCTACCTTGGTAGGACATCGGAAGCAAAAACAAATCGTATCTAAAAAAAATAATTTTGTTTTCAAACTACATACTTAATATTAGGAACTTGCGTAGGTACCTACTGACAAATTTCAGAATTTCAGAAATTTTCTGAATTTCCGAATTTTTTCAAGCTAAAGTCGTCAAGAATGTCAATAATAGGAATTTCAAGCTAAAGTCGTCAAGAGATCAGTAATAGTTTTGTTGAAATTGAGTTTTTCTGAATTTGCCAAAAAATTACCTAAATTTGAAAATTTTAAAGGTTTTCGAACTTCATTAGTGTACGGCCCTAGGGAATTTAACGACTGAAATATTGCCGCCGGAATCATCAAAATCGAACTATAATTGCCGAAGAAAAAATGGGAAAAAACTACTGAATAACGGGTTTGTTTCCCACGATTTTCCCCCATATTTCCCTGGCAATTATCGTTCGATTTTGATGATTCCGGCGGGCAATATTTCAGTCTTTAAATTCCACAAGGCCCATACACTTATGAATTTTTGAAATCATTGAAAAATTCAAGTTTAGCTACATTTTATGGGAAAAACATTACTTGAATTAACCGGTTTTTTTCCATTTTAGGACGTCCCACAGTAAGACTTGGGCCGTCCTTATGCGATTGATCTGGGGTGAAGTTGGACAACACTCAACAGAAAAAAAATAATCGCACAGTAATCAGTTTTAGACCATTCTGAATCCAAATCCGCGAAAAAAAACCATAGGTAAATGTCTGTGTGTGTGTGTGTGTGTGTTATGGTGTGTGTGTGTGTGTGGGTGTGTGAAAAATCTTGTGTCGTCTGCACAGCCCTTAGTTCTCAACCGATTTCCTGGTTCTTTTTTTTGTCGACGCGGAAAAACTATCTAGTTGTGCACTACGTCGCCGGAATTTCGAATTTGCCTTTTAAGGGGAGGAAAGGGGGGGGTTAATGCTCAAAAAACGTGCGTTTTTGGGCATAATCTTGTGTCGTCTGCCCGGCCTTAGTTCTCAACCGATTTTCGTGGTTCTTTCTTCTTCGACGCAAAAACTATCTAGTTGTGCACTACGGGCGTCGGGCAGTTTTGAATTTTGCTTTTTAAGGGGGGAAAGGGGTGGTTATAATGCTTTAAAAAACGTGCGTTTGCGGGGGTAATCTTGTAAAATCTGCCAGGCCTCAATTTCCTACCGATTTGTGTGTTTCTTTTTTGTTTGACTCAAATAACTTCCGAGTAGTACATGATTTTACCAGAGTACCAAAATTTGCAAGCGGAGGGGATGGGTGAGGGTATAATATTCACAAATATCCGATTTTTCAATATTTCGGTTCCTTTACTGCTTACTAATTGTACCCAAACCTTTGAAATTGAGGGAAAATTCTCATTATACCTCCGGATTTTCATGAATTTATTCTCTGTACCACCATGGAACTAATAGTGGTGCCACCATTAGTTCTATGGTGCCAGGGCCTATAAACCGCATAAATTGTGTTTTTTTTTTGTGTTTCACCTTGAATACGGATGTGAACCTCGCTGGACCGCCTACTAAAACTAATAGATGAAAGTTCAATGTTACAACGTATTTCCGCTTTGGTGCCAGACTGGCACCATTGGAGGAGGGGGGGGGGGGTTGAACTCGAATTCGCATGTTGGGTATCGTAGATCATGGATTTTAAAATGCTCTTCAGATTCGAGGCTCGCATGCCGCTAGAAATGTTATGGTGGATAACGGTGAGAGGGGGGGGGCACTATTTCTTGCCTAAAGTAATAAATAAATTACATCGAGTGAAAGTTTTTATATCGCTTACCAACTGGTTTAACTGATCTAATGCTTATCCAATGGGACGTCCCCTGGAATGCATGCATTACTAAACAATATGTTCTCTGACACATTCGATTGACAGTTCGATTTTGATGATTCCTAGAGCCTTGCGCTTATGCATTTCTAAATCCTTTTAAAGTTTCAAATTTAAGTACAACTTTTTACATTACCTACCTACCTTCGATTTAAATACCTTCGATTTCGTGAAATACTAACCCGGATCGAGGAACGAACCGACTGAGACCCCCTTAAAGTATCGAAGTATCCCCAAATATCCCTCCACCAAAAAAATCGTATTAAAAAAAAAAAATTTGTTTCAAACTACACAATAGTAGGAACTTACTGTAAAAATGTCAGAATTTTTTGATACCTGTAACTCTCATAATATGTAAGACTCACAGTGTTGCCACATGCGGCCACCAAAACCCCGTGAACCAACTACAAAAAAGCCCGAAAGACCCCCAAAAAATAAAAACCTGAAAGTTAAGGATGAAATAAAAATATCAACGAATACAATACAAATATTTTATAAACAATATGTGGTGCCGCGCCCACTTCTACTCATTTCCTCTTCCGTGACACATGTGTGCTTTCGTTAATCTTGGAAGGCGTTACATGGGCTGAACACAGGAAGGAGGAACCTGGGCAATTTACGTCGTAGTTCATTAAGAGAATTAGCGGCGAGGAGGAACGATAAAGCTGCTCTGAGGCGGCTTACCTAATAGGATGCGACGTGTAAGCTCAAAAGCATTTCAGTTCAGCATTGGCTTCTCAGAGCATGTATTTCACCTGAAGATCTCACTCGAGACAACGTTGATTCAGCCCAGCTGTATTGACCAGCTGTATTGTCCAGCAGTATTGACAATTAGATCGTATTGAAACAACTTCTCGCCTCAATTTGAATGTTTGTTCCCTCACTACCGATGGTAGGGAAGCTTTGTGATCCACCATGGGGCAAAAACACACCTGCCAAGTTGAGTGGTGCATTTGCTTCTCAGAACTTGTGATATTTGCTTGGATTTGTGTACTTGGAATTCTGCTCCCTCACCACCGATGGTAGGGAAGGTTTGTGGTCCACCACGGAGCAAAGCATCTGCCAAATTGAGTGGCATGTGATTCTCAGAGCTCGTGTTGCACTTGGAATTTCGCTTACCCACCACCGATGGTAGGAAAGCTTGTGTACTACGCCCGCAGGTTTAAAACATGAGCCAAATTGAGTAGAGTACAAATTGGCTTCTCGCAGCTCGTTTTAAACATGGATTTTAATTTTTGTTCCCTCACTACCGATGGTAGGATAGCTTTGTAGTCCGCCGCAGGTCTAAAACATCTTCTAAGTAGAATGAAGAATTGGCATCTCCTGCATATGTTCGACTTGGAATTCAATTTTGCTCCCTCACTACCGATGGTAGGAAAGCTTTGTAGTACGCCGTAGGTCTAAACATGAGCCAAATTGAGTGGAGTACATATTGGCTTCTCACAGCTCGTTTTAAACATGGATTTTAATTTTTGTCCCTCACTACCGATGGCAGGATATCTTTGTAGTACGCCGCAGGTCTAAAGAATCTTCCATTGGGTGGAGCTTTGTCTTCTCAGAGCATATGTTATACTTGGATATTATTTTTTGCTCCCTCACTACCAATGGAAAGCTTCGCAGTCCCACCGAGGAGAGTCTAGCCTAGAAATTATTGTCGTGTTTCAGCGCTACCTACCGCCACTTCAACGAACTACCTT
>CM019173.2:15521692-15559578 GCA_009739505.2 Apolygus lucorum
TAATTAATAGACCTTTTGCCGAATGGCGGACGTGACGTCATTGTAACCACTCATCAACTCCCCGCGTGCAGGTTATGTGTTTCGTTCATTTGCATGTCACCCGATTCCCTGTCAGTTCTGTACTTCCTACTCCCGATTTTCGTTCGATTTCGATTTTTCAACATATTTTCAACCGTTCGTAGCAACGCCCATGTAATATTATTGATTTTTAACTCGGCTTGGACATTGACTTTCGTTTTGAACCTGATACGTACGTGTTTTTGTGAAGTGACTTTCGACTCGGTTTGTGCATTGACTCTCGTTTTGGACCTGATTAGTACGTGTTTTTGTGAAGTGGCTTTCGACTCGGCTTGGACATTGACAATCATCACGGCTTTAAAGGTCCCTTTCAAGAAGATAAAACTTAATGAGAAAGATTCACCTGGAGGGATATTACCCAACATTGAGGTAAGTGTCAATTCGGTAGTGGCACTTAGAAGATTCCTGACAGTTCGAGGGCTCAAGGTTCCACTATCATTACGGAAGCCTGAGTTAGTTGAGCTCGTGACAGGTATGATTAAAAGCAATAAGCCAATTGACCCTTCCGTTGATCGTGGGAAGTGGCTAACTGCCAAAGCCGTGGACAACAGAAGAAGCTGCCTGAATGAAGCCCACAGCAGTCATAATTTGATGCTTTTCCAGTGGCTGGATGGGGAGGTTTCCCTCGATTCTTATTCCAGATCAGTTTCACTATGGGCTCATTAAAATCATATTGTTCAAACGAACGAAGTGGAGGATGACGAGGAATCAAGGAGTTTGAAGAAACCCGAAACCTACGAAGACTCTGGAGCCATGTTCAGCAGCTGGAAAATTCTGTCTCTGTTCAGGGTCACTTCTGTCTAAGAGCCAAGGTTAGTATTTTCATATATCTGAAAAGTGCCTTTCTAATCTTCTCTTCTACAAAATATACCTGTGTAAAAAGTTCTAAGTTCTCAATTTGATTTGGGAAATTTTCAATTTGATTTTGAAAATTGTCAATTTGATTTGGAAAATTTTCAATCTGACTTGGAAAACCTATATGTATGTGTCAATAGTTATACAGGGTGTTTCACGAAAAGGTTACACCCCTTCATTTTCACAAAATAGAGCGTAAAGAATTCCGACCAACGCAATTCTTCATGATTTATTGTGAGGATCTCAGGAAAAATACTTTTGCGCGAAAAAGTTGCGCGCAATCGTGCGCAATTGACACTAACTTCATTTTTTCAAATGGAACCCCCCTTTTTTATTACAGATTCGGATTCTACGTCAAATTTCATGAAAAATTCATACCCGAATCGATTTTTTGTATTGCGCGCAACCTGGCTTTTTGAACGCTTTAAGTGCGCAACTCCACAATTGCACAAAAATTAGGTTGGAGAACCCTTAGTGTGGCACATGTTTTTTCTTCATTCCTCTTACGCTAAATCACATGGTGTCATCCGTTTTTCAATTCGACTGGAATTTTTCTAAACGGCGGCCAAAAATTCGGTTGTTATTAGTGAAAAAATCGCTCTTTTTAAATCGTTGTGAGTTTTTATGCAATTTTATTCAGTTCAAGCATGATCGTGCTGCCAGTTTTATTTTTAACTCCACCGTAGACGGCCCCAAGCCCGCGGTTCAAAAGAGGTGAGAAATTAAAAAATAAACATGATTCGGACCTCAATACTGATGTTTTCGTGAAAGAAATGTTAATTTTTCCTTTTGAAATCTTGGTCTTCCTCAAAACGGATGACAACCTGTGATTCAGCGTCAAAAAATTATGAAAAATCATGTGCCACACTAGAGAATTCTCTCTAGAGGGTTCTCCAAAACCTAAGTTTTGCGCAATTGTGGAGTTGCGCAACTTAGAGCGTTCAAAAAGCCACGTTGCGCGCAATAAAAAAAAAGCGATTTGGGTATGAATTTCTCATGAAATTTGAAGTAGAATCCGAATCTGTAACAAAAAGGGGGAGTTCCATTTGAAAAAATGAAGTTAGTGTCAATTGCGCACGATTGCGCGCAATTTTTTTGCGCAAAAGTATATTTCCTGAGATCCTCACATAAAATCATGATGAATTGCGTTGATCGGAATTTTTTACGCTGTATTTTGGGGAAATGAAGGGGGTGTAACCTTTTCGTGAAACACCCTGTATGCATACCTGAGGGAGGGGGAAGCCCTTTGGTGAGACTTACTTATCATTCTTACCTAGAAGAATTTATGTATGTTTTTCTATTCCAGGTCCAAGCTTCAATGAGAAAAGAAAAATTTTCAGTTATCATCAAGCTACACAAACTTACTGCTGAGGTGATTGATGCAGGATGTCACTGTAAAGCTAGCAGTATGAGCAGGTATGTAACTCACTGTTTTATATTTTATTATTCAATGTGTTAGCTCTGCAATGCAAACGCGATGGAAGTGGAAATTCGATTTTGGATGTCACACATTTTTCCGCTCGAATTTGCTAAGAAAATTCTAGTTAAAACCATGAGTTAAGAAGAGAAAAAATTGTGTTGACGATTTATTTTAGTTAGGTTTAAATCATACCACCAACACAAGCAGGTTTGGTCAAGGAAAAATGCGCTCACGATTGTTTTTTGCAAGATATATCTTGAATTATATATAATTATATATATGATTTTCGAAAAACTTAAGGAATCGCTTTAGAATGTGCCAAAACATCGAAGAAAAAGATTTCAAAGAATGAAAATTACAAACATGTCCATTCTGAAAATGTTGAGGCCATTGCACAGCTTCACTTCTTCGAAAATTCGCTAATGAATAAATTCCAATTTCCTAAAAATAACGTTATGGACCCTATTTTTGTGTGATTTGGACCCCTTAGAGTTGCCCAAAACTCCTGGCTAACGAACTTGTCTTTCTGTTTGTTATTATGAACATTTTGGATCAATTTCCAATTGTTTGCTACTTACTTAGTTGCTCCAGTTATTATCCGGAATAGCAACATATTCATATTAAACAGGGTTTAGCACGAGTTGCCCTCCCCCCCCCCCCCCCCCTGCTAAAATCGTCCAGATCCAAACAATTTTTTTTTTTAATCTTCATGATTTTTTTAAAAGATTTCAAATATGACTACGGTGCGCATTGCGCTCGTGCGCAACGCACACCAACTTTGTTATATCAAATGGGAACCCCTATTTTTTATTGCAGATTTGTATTCTACTCAAAATTTCATGAAATTTATACCACTCAACCGATTTTTTTGGTTGCGCACAACCCGTCAGTGAGCGCGCGAACATGCGCAACCCTGTGATTGTGCCAAAATTGAGATGAAGGTGGACTCCAATTGTGATACATGTTTTCTCATCAATTTTCGACGCTGAATTGCGTGGTGGTATCCATTTTTGGATTCAACTGGAATTGTTTGAAACGGCGGCCAAAAAGCAGGTGGGTTTTAACTAGAAATCGCTCTTTTTTCATCCTTATGAGTTACGAGGCAATTTTAATTAGTTCAGGTGGGTAAATCTACCCCCAAATTACTACTTAAGTAATTAAAATTGCCGTCGTAACTCATACGGATGGAAAAAGTGCGATTTTCAAGTTAAAACCACCTACATTTCGTCCGCCGTTTCGAAACATTCCAGTTAAATCCAAAATGCATACCACCACGTGATTCTGCATCGAAAATTAATGAAAAAACCTGTATCACACTTGGGGTCTACCTTCATCTCAATTTTGGCACAATCCAGGGGTTGCGCAAGTTTGCGCGCTCACTGGACGGGTTGTGCGCATTCAAAAAAATCGGTTGAGGGGTAAAACTCTTAAAATTTTGAGTAGAATCCAAATCTGCAATAAAAATAGGGGTTCCCATTTGAGATAAAAAAGTTGATGTACGTTGCGCACATGCGCAATGCGCACCGTGGTCATATGTTCCTTGGGAAAATCATGAAGTTTTTTAGTAACAATTTTTTTTCCACCATCTGGACGTTTTTCCACCTTGTATACCTACATATCATTTTTGGAAAAACTCCATGAATCGTTTTAGAATGTGCCAAAACGGATTCCAGTGAAGAAAAATTTCAAAAATGTCCATTCTAGAAATGTTAAGGCCTTCCCAATAGCTTCATTTCTTCAAAAGTTCGCTATAACAGTTTTTTTTTTAACTTTAAAACAACTATTTTTTCCATTAAAATGAAATTTTCTCTGTCCGAGTCATTTGGATTTCTCTGGGATCTATTGCAATTGATTCAGCGACCAAAAAATAACAAGGACATGGACATCGATACCCCACACGACCATGCTGACAACAACTTTGAAATTCCCCTTTTTCCCCCTACTTCCCCCCAAGCTAAAAACCAACCACACCCCAAATGGATCCTTTGTGAAACATTTCAGATTTTTTGAACAATTCTAGGGGCAAAAGTGGCCTGTACGACGTAGGGACATTGCGTTTATAGAACACATTCATTTAAATCCATTTAAAAAAACAAGTAAAACATTGCACATCTGCAAGTACTTATCTATGTGTTATTGTTGCAGGTGTTCACACGTCATTGCACTGTTGCAAGCGCTGGACGACTACGTGCTCCTATATGGCTACACCCCTCCTCCATGTACCAGTGCTGTTTGCCAATAGAACCAGGGACGCCAGGACAAGAGCAGTGCCCCAGCCTTCAAACGCCAATACACCAACAAGAGGGACCCAAATCGTATGATTAAATCAAGCCCTGTCGAGGTACAGAATCCAGAGAAAACTCTCAATTTATTGCTGTATTCTGCTCAGACGACAAGAAGAAAAAGTATCTGGGACATGATGTTGACATATAAATACGATGATTATATAATTACCGACGAGCGTACACAGATTTTAAAAATTCTGCATTCCCTACAACAACACGCCCTAAGGTTTGGCTTGGATGCTCCAGGCTGCATTGAAGGGACAGAAAATCAAAGAGAAGTGGACACCTGGCGCCGTGTTCGATCAATGATGATTACTGCTTCTTGCTGCGCCAAATTTTTGGTACGTGACAGTGAAAATATTGAAAAATAAAATAAAAGAGCTGATGTGGGAACCACCGACCACTTTCGACAAAATGTACAATGTTATTTTATTATTATTATTTCCTTAAGTACTGAAGCATTTGTATTGAGTGAGCTAACTTATCTAATCAATCGACATTATATTATGTGTAGGTCAATTCATTTTAAAATGGAATAACCAATGGAACTACTTAGATACTGACTTGTACACATTTGTTTAGCAACTAGGAATCTTTCTGCAAAACTTTAAATTTGTATTGTAAAGGTACCTAGGTAACTAATGCACTTCAAATATTTATATTTCCTAAAGTTCCTTCTTTTAGCAATATTACGGAAGTGAAATTTCCAATGGAACCTTCAGTTATCAAACTACTGTGATACTGACGTGTAAAAATTTTGTAGCAACTAGGAATCTCTTTGCAAAACTTTAAATTTGTATTGTAAACTCTCCCTAACAGTTATCTTAAAACAACAGTTAACAGTTACTTTAAATATTTGTATTTCATAAAGTACCTTCATTTTGCAATATTACGTATGCTAGCAAATTTAACGGGTTTAACCTTTATTTTCCATAAATTGTGGTGCCTTAAAATCCAATTCTGAAAAAATGTGAACGTACTTATGTTTTTAAGGTTTTGAATTGAATAAAAAACGTTACAAAGTATTCTAAGAAATAAATTATTTTTGTTCCCCTCATTAACCAAAATTTGTTTCTTTTGGCAAACAAATAGCCTAGGCAATGAGATTCTTATAATTATGTGGGGTCACCTTAACTGTGGAGTAACAAAAAAAAACACTAAATGCGTAATGAGTACTTTATTGTTCGAAGCTACACAGTAGTATGTATACAGGGTGTTTTTCGAAAAGGTTACACTCTCTTCATTTCCCCAAAATACAGCTTAAAAAATTGGGACCAACGCTATTCTTCTTAATTTTTTGTGAGAAATTCAGGAAAAATGCTTGCGCGCAATTGACACTATCTTCATTTTTTCATATTGAAATGTGGTCATATTTGAGATCCTTGGAAAAAATCATGAAGATTAAAAAAAAAGTTACCTTTACCTGGACGATTTTAGCAGGTGGGGGGGGGGGGGGACTCGTGAACCACCCTGCACATATATAAAAGTTTAAAGTTCTCATTCTACTAAAGGTTCGTAAAAATTCAGGAGACAGGCACAAACAAAAACTGCTTGAGGTAGTGTAGGTCTCATGGACAACGGAACGACACGTTGAAAACATCAGTTGTCACAATCGGTTCTTCTTCTTGTTGGAGGAAGAAAGCTCTTGCTGGTGTTCGATAACTTCACCTGAAACGAGAATACACTAGAGTCAGTTACTTATTTCTGATGAGACAACAAATGGTGTGAAAAATAATGTTATTGTGGAAAAATAGCATGAGGGGAATCGTTTTTAGAATAATTTTCATGGAATAAAACGCTGCAAATTATTACACAACGGTTTATTATTTCTATATGTAAAGAACGTTTTCCACTGTTCAATACAGTAGTTAAATAACCGCCCCCCCCCCCCAAACCACCTACGGCGTTTAGAAAATTTTAAACCCTATTTTTCACCCCTTAGAAGTGATGTACAATCTTCGGGGGACAACTAGACCCCATAAACCAAATTTCATCAAAATCGGTCCATGGGTATAGTAAATATCCGATTTTTGGATTGTACATACCTTGAAACGCACAAACTTACTTACAAACGTACTTAAACCAACTAATTTTGAGAGGGTGTTAAACTTTTTTTCTTGCTCGATTCCAAAGGTTCATTATTCAAAATAATAAACCAAAAAATCCCGCTGAATCGAATGGTGCCACTTTCAGACCTCCCCGACGACAAAATATGGGGTTTTCATGCCTTATGTGACCTTAGATAGGTACCTAACTTAGGTATCTTAGAGTTCTGAAAGTGTCACTATTCGATTCGAAGGAGGTCATGGGGGATCATTTTTTATTATGGAAACCAAGATTTTCGCAAGAAATACCACGTTTTCCCATTTAAATACCATTTTATAGAAAAAAGTTTCTCTTTAAGTTCCTCCAAAGTAAGGTGGAAGAATGTACCTACTTCCTCGGAAGAACTGGGTATCGAATTTAATTTTTTTAAATATGTTAGTGCGAAAGGCGCCGTCTTGACGTTATTAATAACTAAAACTCTTAATTATGACGTTCCAACAAAGGTCGTATCTCAAGGTTTAGCTTGGATGCGCTGAGCACTCCTGACAATTCTCTCCCCCCCATTTCGCTGAAATTTAAAATTTGTTCAGACCGAATTACACACCGAGCATGTACCTATTTCATGCTCGACAAAAGGGATACATCTAAAAATTCACACTCTTTTTTGTATGGAAAATCCGCCCAGTTTGCTTACCACACTGGGTACAAACCAGAGATGGGCGAATTCTTATTCATAAATACGATTATCAATACAAATCATATCTGCGATTTTATGATTATGAATACGAATACAGGTATGAATATGAATATGAATAGAAATACAATCGTATTCACACTTTGAATACAATTTTCCACCGTATTCGTATTTTGAATACGATTTTATGATTTTTTCTATGATTTCCCCAAAAATCGAATTTTTTTAAACGATTTTCTCTGAAAATCATACTTTTTTTAAAACGATTTTCTCTCGAAATCTGGACATATTTCCAACCTAACATTGTCAAAATAATCAACCGAAATTCGAAACGCTCACCAATTCTTATGGGATTTTTCACGCAGAATCTAATGAGACCAACCCCAAGTCGCTACGACCAACTGAATAGAAAGTACGACTAAATGTCCGGTAAAAATCATAATTTTCAAATGATTTCCAGTGCTAATCGTTTTAAAAATACGATTTTCTGTGGAAATTTCGTCGTACTTTCTATTCGGTTGGTCGTTGCGACCTGGGGTTAGTCTCATTCGATTCTGCGTGAAAAATCCTATAAGAATTGGTGAGCGTTTCGAATTTTGGTTGATTATTTTGACAATGTTAGGTTGGAAATACGTCCAGAGTTCGGGAGAAAATCATAAAAAAGTATGATTTTCAGGGAAAATCGTTGAAAAAATTCGATTTTTGGGGAAATCATAGAAAAAGTTATAAAATCGTATTCAAAGTGTGAATACTATTGTATTCGTATTCATATTCATATTCGTATTCATAATCATAAAATCGAAGATATGATTTGTATTCATAATCGTATTTATGAATAAGAATTCGTCCATCTCTGGTACAAATTAGGTAACTTGCCGCATACTACCTACACAATTTTATCTAAAGAACGAAAATGTATTTATATTAGGAGTACAAGAAAGTTCTGGACTTAGGTACCTACCAAGTTTGAGTTACCATTCGGTAAACATTAGGAGTAATCCATCTTGTCCGGTTTTTTCGTCGAAATGCTTTGAGCAGATGTAGAGGTTGGTTGAAATTTGACGAACTCGCCGAAACCTGTCATCATCATAATAATAATTAGGTAACATCGTTTAGGTAGAATATTTATCAAAATACACAACGTATAACTTTACGGTACCAAGTAAAGGAAGTACAGTAGCTTATAAACAACTTTGGAGGTACATACCTGTCGTCTGTTCTTCTGCAACGAGCCATCCACCGTTTAAACGATTTTACATCTAGAACATCTACCCACATGTAGGGATTCTTCCGAATAACTCCAAGTGAAAATGTTATTCCTCAATAACAAACAGGGTTGAGGAAATCTATAAAATCGGGTCGCTGGTTCGTATCCTGGGGCTCCTTTCTTTTCGGAGCTGTTGCAGACCCCAAAACAGCAAAATTTTTTTCCCCCGAGACATTTTTCGAGGTAAACTTGAAAAATCAACGCACGAAAATATGAAACTCGGCAAAAAAAGGTAAAATAGGCAGCAAAAAATACGCAGAAACTCACAAGTCAACAGAAAACTGACGTAAATAAAAAGCATTTACACAACACCTTCTCTCAGGATAACCTAAACGTTAGCGTTACCCCGACGCGAAAATCCATTCGGCAAAAGGTCTATTAGGGTAAAAAATTTCCTAAGGGAGAAAAAGGATCTTGAGACTCCTTAGAAAATCACCGAAGAAAACAGATGATTTTCGTTGAGTCGACGGTTGGTCATCGTTAGGTTTAAAAACACATGTTTTCAATCCAAATGTTATTGATATAATGTTATTTACGATGGAGAAGGTATTACTGAATGTGCCAATTTTTGTTGAGGGCATTTAACTAGCCCACAACCTTATTTTTCATTGTTTTTGTTGGTGGGGGGGTCGACTACTGATGCAGGGTAGACTACTGGTACGTTTATCTTACCATCCCTATGTGTTAACTATTAACTTTATTTTTACAGAAACTAACTCCCTACCAACAAAACTCCGTTATCCACAGTTGTGGGTGAACTAATATTAGTAGTGCGACGATCTTGGTTGCTGAGGAAGCAAAACTGAGTCACATGAAACTCCATTCGAAGGAAAAACTATAAAAGAACTAATATTGCACTTGATCAGCTGACATTTGGAAGGCTATTTGGCCAATTTCCGTAAGTAAAATTGAGGACTTATAAATGAGGACTTATAATAAATCAAAAAGAAGAATGTAAATCGCAAAAGAATATTTAATATTCTTTTGCGATTTACATTCTTCTTTTTGATTTATTATAAGTCCTCATACAGAGCGTACTGTTTACTGTTGCTCCGGATAATCTCATTCGATTCTAAAACTTCAATTTTATTTTGATACTTTTATATTTGAAATTACAAACTTCATTTTTCACGCCTTAGAAGTGAAAATAACCAAAAGCTTTGCGGCACAACTAGACCCCGAATGGACCCGATTTACCAAATTTCATCTAAAACTGTCGAAGGTAACTGAAAATGGTAAGAAAAGTGCCCAGTACGGCGAACAGACGGATCTTTTTCAATTCGATTTTCGGATTCTAAGTACCTTGAAACGAAAACATCAAAAAAGTTGAGGGAGGAATTTTCGAATTCCATGTAAATTCTTGCTCCATTCCAAAGGTGGATTACTGAAAATAACAAACCAGAATGTAAACCCTGGTTGACTAATATATTTCCATTTATACATTTTATATATATACATTATAATCATTTATATATGGGTCAAGCCCAGGCGAGAGGAGCGCGATACTTTTAAAAATCATAGAAAAAGATCCAAAAAGAGAACGGCTGGTGTCAAAATTCTCAGGGTGAGGTCTACTTTCGATTACAAATTTTTTTAAAATCTTTCGCACAACCCATTATTTATGATTATAATTTTCAATAAATTATATTAAAATTAATAAACCAGAAAGTAAACCCTGGTTTACTAATATATTTCCATTTTATACATTATGAATGTATACAATATAATTATTTATAATATACATTTATATGTATACATTTCCATTTTATTTGAATTTCCATGAGGATTTATGGGAGTTTCTGGAGCACTGCGTGAAAGGGGAGATCTTCATTGAATTAATTTCAGAAAAACTGGGGGTTTAACGCCATTTTGGAGGAGTTTAGTCGTTTTGGATGTACGTGGTTTTGCAGGTTTACTGTCGAAATTCCATTACGGTGTTTGGTGTTCGCTTTCAACTTTTCAACGTGGACTCGATCCGTGGTCGAACCTTGTCGTGCTTGCTATCCTTCGAGAGGTCAAATAGCGTGTCCAAAGGAACCGACAGATAACAGGGTTGAGTGATGCCGTAGAGAGCGGCCTGGTCGGAACAGACGATCGTCCCTCGGGCATCCATCAAGGGTAGTTCGCTTCAAC
This sequence comes from Apolygus lucorum, assembly GCA_009739505.2. Lineage (NCBI taxonomy): Eukaryota > Metazoa > Arthropoda > Insecta > Hemiptera > Miridae > Apolygus > Apolygus lucorum. Next base: position 15,532,471 of record CM019173.2, read on the forward strand.
TGGAACCGAGCACTTGAATTAGCCTGTGGCACGTTCGGAGGGCACGAGACCTTTCAAGTCGGATCCCCGTCGATTTATCTTGATTTTGATCCCTTAGAGTTCGGTTCGTGCTGCGATCGTACGCCCAGTCGACAGTCGAATTTCCATTGATTCTGTACACCCCAAAAACATATCGATAGAGGGGACATCGATTTTTCATAACAATAGATACACGATTATCTACGAACTAGGAAAACACAATAATAATTTCTGTTTCCGCCGTTTGAATTCGGCGCCTTATTGTTTTGTCGAACCACCGAAGGTAGCGATGATTCCAGGAATCGCCTGCCCGATTCCTCGATTATTTATCACTTCTAATCTGGCTCGAGCTCGTTCCCTCTTCTCTCAAACCTCTCCGCGTATCGTCAGCGATCAAACAATTTATTTAGTTTTTTCAATCCCTAAAACTATAAATCCAACGGGTTGTGTCAAAGTGGTAGCGTCTCACAGTATAGTTGAATTATAAATTTAACAAATTGGCTACTTTTCTCGCGAGTACGGCCCCCTCGTCGTCCAGGAACATCGCACCCGGCGCCGGGAAGCTTCGCAGATCTGCAGAACTTGTAAGTCCCCTTTTATTTCTTAGAAGTTCGCCAATTTCTGATGAATGTTCTTTGCACATTAAATTTATTACGCTCTTCCACACACCACCCGTAGGTACCTATAAATCACAGTCCACTAACGATTAAAGTGTTGAGTTCCCAAGCCTAAGTTCTACTTTTGAATATTAAATAGGAAGGAATTCCCCAATATTAATGGTCCTTCGAGCCGGATCAGAAGTGATAAATAATCGAGGAATCGGGCAGGCGATTCCTGGAATCAGCGCTACCTTCGGTGGTTCGACAAAACAATAAGGCGCCGAATTCAAACGGCGGAAACAATTTCTTATAATTATTGTACTAGAAAAACTAAGGTATAAAGTGACGTCACCAGTCTCTGTTTGGTTAAGACATCACTTTTAGGTTACCTCAATTTTCTGAGCGTTCTAATGCATTCAGAGTTTTATACTCAAGCGCCAACGTGAAATCGTTAATAAGGATAACTTCTACAGTTTACATTCCATTTCAGTGGAATTTTCAAGGATTGTGTGGTTGATACTTATGATGATTCCCAATAAATGTCATCACCATATGATCAACAAATTTGATGATGTGGTAGGCTCTTGGAGATTGAAATTTTGAGATTATCTTCTGTGCAGGATCGTCTACAATTTGGTCACACGGTGTCCTAATTGGGATTTAGTCGTACGACGAGCCTGTTGTTTGGATGATCGGATTGCCCGACCTGATTGACCTGCATCGTACGACCAAATCACAAATTTTGTTGAGATTTTGAGATGAATATGGAGTTGGCTATCCTACTTATGATAATTTCCCTTAATTTTTTCTTTTAGCAATTTTTAAAGGAAAATGAAGCTATTGCAATAAATTTACAATTTTTAGTAAACAATTTTTTCTTTTTTTAAATTTTTATTCTTTTTTTTACTTAAATCCGTTTTGGAATATTTTAAACGTTTCCTGAAGTTTTTACTAAAATGGGGGCTGATTTTTGTTTTACATTTTAAATCGAAAATAGGCTTCACCCTGAGAATTTTGACACCAGCCGTTCTCTTTTTGGTTGAGTAGATCTTTTTCTATGATTTTTCAAAAGTTTCGAATGTTTATGACGTCACAGCTGGCTGGGGGGACCCGCCCAGACGGGAGGGAAAAAGGTCTTTTCACATTAGAAGGTTACGGTTGGTGTACAAATTCTCAGAACGAGGTCTAGTTTAGGTTAAAAATAACAACAAACAGTTTTTCCGACCCTTGCCCACACCCTATTTCATGTCTGGTGGGGAAAGTACCCGCAATTATTAAAAGTTTACCAAAAAAAGATAGCACAATGGTACATGGAATTTTCAAGGAAAAAGGATCGTGACTCACGTGTAGAGGCGCCTCTCTGCAAGTTGACTGGGGCCCCAGTGCTGATTTCCTGTAGTATGGTCGAAGACTGACGATTGTACCAAAAAGGGAAATTCTGAGGGAGGTATCCCGACATGAAACTTCTCTGAACGGAATATTAATTTGAATTAGAATTTTATAGGAATTGGGGCGTCGCGAGGACTGGGCTGTTCAAATGGCGGATGAAGAAGAACAACTGAAACTGGGAGAAAAGAATCAGGTAGGTAGGAGTAGAGAGAGGGGAGAGAGGGGTACCACTGCTACCATCCTACAATAATGATCTGAGATTAACCATTCCCCCCACCCAAAATTGAAAGAATTTTGAAAATTAGTCAGGTGAGACTGGGATAAAATAACTTTCACTTGAAGTTATGAAATTAGAAAAGAAAATCAAAGTAAAAGGGAAAATTAAACACTTCTGTGAGGCGAAACTAGGTAGTCTAGTATCGCGGGAGTACGACCAGTTTGTTAGCTGGCCGAGTAAGAACTCCGGAGGAAGTACGGACCTTTGCCACGCGAACGATACCGTCCCTCCCCGAGCACACATCGACGACCCTTCCCAATGGCCACGACAAGGGTGAACATTTGGTGTCATACAGAAGAACCAAGTCACCTTCCTCTAAATTTGAAGTTTCAGAGGTCCACTTGTTGCGTTGGATCATGGAATGGATGAATTGTTTTTTCCACTGTCGCCAGAAGCTCTGAAGGGTGTGACTGACACGTTGCCAACGGGAAAGCCTGGAATCCGGTATGCGGGAAAGGTCTTCATCCGGTCTTTCGAGAAGATGACCACCAGTTAAAAAATGACCAGGTGTCAAGAAATTGAAATCATCGTCTGTAGAAGCCGATAACGCACAAAGAGGTCTGGAATTTAAAACAGACTCTATACGGGTAAGAAGAGTGTACAACTCTTCAAATGTGTATGGAAAAGTACCCATCACTCGATTCAAATGATATTTGGTTATCTTGATATTGGATTCAGCCATTCCATTGAAGTTGGGACCATATGGTGGAGAGAACTTCCATGAAACTCCTCGTCGTCCTAAATGCTCAATGATGGTGTCCTGAGAGTCCAAAAATTTCCGACTGATTTCTTTCAGTTCGCTCGAGCAACCGACGAAATTGCGTCCGTTATCAGAATAGATCGTAGAGGGTAGTCCACGTCTCGCAATGAAACGGTCGAGCGTAGCCAAACAAGAGTCAGTATCAAGAGAGGATACCAGTTCCAAGTGCACTGCTTTGGTAGACAAACATACCAGTAGCGCTATGTATGCTTTCATTATGCGACTATTACGTCGCTTGGACTCTTTTAACATCACAGGACCTGCAAAGTCAATAGCAGTGTTGATGAAACAGCGATCTTGACCGAATCGAAGAGGAGGTAAATCAGCCATTTTTGGTTGTTCAGGTTCCGCTTTGAATTTAAAGCATACAATACATTTGTTCTGTCGCGATCTGATCAATCGACGTGTTGCTGGGATCCAAAAGGTACGACGAATCAAGGCTTGAACGACAGATGGTCCACCGTGAAGTGAGAAAATATGATAGTGATCGCATATCAGCACCGCTAATGGACACTTAGTCGGAATCAAGTATGGATGTTTTGAGCGTGATGGGAGCGGAGAATTGCGAAGCCGACCCCCCACCATGACGAAACCCTCAGGCGAAATAAAGGGTGTCAATGCTCGGTGTTGACGAGAACATCCAGTACCCTTTTGGATGGCATTAATGTCGTCAGCTAGGAAGTGTTGCTGAGTAACAAAGACAACACAAAGGAGCGCTCGATGAAGTTCAGCAGCAGTCATAGGGCCTTTGATGTGTTTGTCTCTAGGAAGGAACCAATTCTTAACGAACCGATGTACATATACCACAACACGTTGAACTTTGAGCAGAGAGCTGCATCTCTCAATCAAAGGTAAAATTGGAGAATCGAGCGGTTTCAAAGCAGCATGCAAAGCACGAAGTTCTGGTACTGTTTCTGGCTCTGGAAACTGTCGTGAGGGCCAGAGCGAGATGTCTTTCACAAGAAATTCAGGACCATGCCACCATAAGGTATTCCCAAGAATTTCATTGGCATGTAACCCTCTACTTGCTGCATCAGCAGGATTCAACGCTGAGGGAATATATCTCCACGAAGACAATGGGGAGTTTTCTGTGATTTCTACAACTCGGTTAGCAACAAATGTGGCTAATTTGTAAGGAAGAGTCTTGATCCAACACAAAGTAGTAGTAGAATCAGTAAAGAGGAAGATATCATTGATGTGAAGATCCTCAATCAAAAATTGAACCGATTTCACTAGTCGTGAAAGGAGGAGAGCTGCGCACAACTCCAGTCTAGGAATGCTTAAAGATTTAACGGGAGCAACCTTGGTTTTGGCTCTTATAAGGTTACAAAGGACTTTACCGTCGTTTTGAACTATCCTGAGATACAGAACGGCACTCATACCGGACTGAGAGGCATCACCAAATCCAACGATTTGCGCCGATTGCCAGGAAGACTGACCCGTGATATGACGTGGGATGCGCAATTCAGAAAGACGAGGAAGTTCAATTTGGAGACTGGTCCAACCATCCACGATGTCCGAAGGTAACTTGTCGTCCCAGTGAAGTCCAGTTAACCAGATATCTTGAAGAATGCGTTTCACAGCAAAGACAACAGGAGCGATGTAACCGTTTACGTCATAAATACGAGCAATTTGGGACAAAATTTGACGTTTTGTAGGTTCACAATCGGGCACATCGACAGCATAGCAGAAACAATCGGATTCAGGATCCCATTCCAAGCCGAGTACACGAATGGTTTCAGTATTACCTAGTGGATGAGTTTTTTCTCTCAATTCGTCATCAATTTGATTTGTTACATCAGAATGAGAAGAAGCCCATTTACGCAAGCAAAAACCGCCGGCTGAAAATAGTTTCTGAAGTTCGTCGTAGAGTTGCAAGGCCTGATCGACTGTTGGAACTGCACAAACGATGTTGTCGACATAGCATGATCGTGAAATTGTGCTAGCCCCTAGCGGATACTTTTCGCCTTCATCCTGCACCAGCTGTTGTAAGACACGTTGAGCAATAAAAGGGCTAGACGTCATCCCAAAAGTAACGGTAGTTAATTCCCATTCTTGGACGGGTTCGTCAGGGGAAAATCGAAATAAAAAATGTTGATATTTTCGATCTGTTTTAGCCAATTTTATAGCTCGATACATAGACTGGACATCACAGGAAAGAGCTACAGGTTGCATACGAAAGGAAAGTGCAATATTTCCAATATCGGATTGTAATTTTGGACCCGTACATAAAAAATCATTGAGACTGTTAGTTGTGATTGAGTTCTCTGAAGGATTAAAGACTACTCGTAACGGAGACGTCGATGATTCTTTCAAAACACCGTGATGAGTCAGCAGATAAGAAGAACGAGTCGGAGCAGGCACCATATGACCTCTTTTGAGGTAATCCAAAAGGTTGTCCCGATACTTCACAAAGTATGACTGATCTCGATCAAAACGTTTTTCTAGTCGAGAAAGACGATTTTCAGCAATTTCCCGATTTGATTCAAGAATGGGGAGTTTTCCATCCTTGAAGGGCAAGGAAGCGATATAGCTTCCATCCGCATCTCTCTGTATAGTTGATTGGAAATGTTGTTCGCACCACTGACTTTCAGGGGAACAGGGAACATGAGAATTGACTTCCTCGATTTCCCAAAATTTCCTCAACAAAGACTCCACAGAATGCGATGAAATTTGGGCTGTGTACGATTGTCGCAGAGGCGGTACAACCGGGACGTCAACGTTGCCGCTAAGTACATAACCGAAAATAGTACGAGTCGCTGTTGGATACCCTTTAATAATGGAAAGAGGCTCTGACAAAATATCGATGGAGGCCTGAACACCCAAAAGAAGGTCAACATGAGCGGGTGAATAGAAGTGAGGATCAGCGAGAGTCAAATGTGAAAACTGCTCAGCAACTTGACGAGGTAACTTGACAGACGGTACATCCAAAGAGATTCGAGGAGTGATGATCGCTTCCAAAGAAAGTGACAAGTACGGCCAATGCATCGACGAAAGAGTGCAGGTCACAGTACCTCGAACATCAAGGGGACCATTTTGTCCAACTCCAGTGACTTGGTAAGGACAAGCCGTACGTGGAAGTCCTAATACCTGAGTCAAAGAATCCGTAATGAAATTCACTTCAGAACCACTGTCTAAAAGAATGCGACAGGGCCCGTACCACTGACCTGAAGAGTGTTTGACACGGACACGGGCAGTTCCGAGAATGACCATGTTAGTGGGAATGCTAGTGTCAATTCTACACGACATTGATTGCGAAGTAGAATTATTACTATTTTTGATACCTGATCGCTGAATGGACAAAGGTTTCGTAGATGGGGGAATCGGTACAATAGGTAACGAAGTACGATCCCCATTATTATTTTTCTCACACAAGAAACTATTATGTAATTTGCTGTCGCACCACTTACAAACGCCCTCAGACTTACAAGGAGTGCTGGGATGGGAATAAAGACAAATTTCACATCGATTTAATGTCTTAATTATCGATAAACGTTGCGCAGGTGTCATATTAAGAAATTTGAAACACCGACGAATCCTGTGGAAACCCTTAGCACAAATAGCACACGAAGAAGGTGTAAAGTTGTCCTGAATGTTTGTGTTATTTCTGTTAGGGCTTTCTGTTTGTGTGGCTAACATTGATTTTCTATAGTTAGATTTGTATTGTCCAGTTTGAGGAGAAGGTGTTGACCTTTTGTCATATTTGATTTCAGGTGCTTTAATCAAGTCATTAATGGTACACTGACGTTGTAAAAATGTAATTAACTGATCAAAAGTAGGATATTGATCACCATCAAAATGTTCTTCAAATGCCTTTTTGGTTTTAACATCCAAAAGGCGAAAAGCTATTTGAAAAAACACGTGTCCCGAGAGATCGGGCAAGTTCAATTTTTTGATAGATGCAACATTGACATGTATCGTATCAACTAGTTCCTTCAACTTCGCAGGATTTTCATGTGAAAGTGGTTGTAAATCAAAAATTTTATCGAAGTGATGCCTGGCCACTATTCTAGGATTGTTGTACCTATCCGTCAATTTGTTATATGCAATTACATAACTGTAGGAATTGAAGGCAACAGTTTCCACTAGAGTAAGTGCTTCATCTCTCAAGAAAGTTTTCAGAAGACTAAATTTTTCAATGTCAGAATAATATTTAACATTGTGTACCAAGGTGTCGAACAATGATATAAACGTGGGAAATGAGCTCAACTCACCGTTGAAGACAGGTATCTGGAGTTTCGGAAGGGTAACCCGTGGAACTTCAGTGGCACAACGAAGTGGATCAGCTACAACCGGTCTATATTGTTCATAGGTTTGCAAAACATTGAAATACACAATATCGAAACTTAATTTGAATGTAGTTGTATCGTCTTGAAGAGCGGAGTTCGCGACGGTTAATTCATCAATATTGATGAGTAGAATGTCAATTTTTCACACAAATCTTCAAGACGGGCACACCTAATTAAGAATTCTTCTTTCTTCTGGGGTAAATCTTTGATGAGGTCTTGAGCACACTGAAGTTGCCGCCACAGTCTTTCACGACGATTTTGCAACACTTTTAACTGATCTTCAGGCGTCGGTGCCATTATAGAATGCCGATAAAATGCACGAAAACGACAGACGAGAAACGAACGCGAGGCAAAGATCCGTTAACAACTGATACCAGGTGACTGAAAGGTTCAACAGGTAGAGTTGGCAGTACTGACCTTCGAAGTGATTGTAAAGAAAGTGGGGAACTAGGTCTGTGGGCTGAACGAGTGGCCTTGAGAGAAATGGCTACCTCACTTGAACTTGTGAAAAATTCCCAAGTGAAGTTGAATTAAACGAAATAATTTTTAGTGGACTGTGAACGGGGGAATTCGGGTCGAAAAAGGACCAATTTGGTGGGGAAAGTACCCGCAATTATTAAAAGTTTACCAAAAAAAGATAGCACAATGGTACATGGAATTTTCAAGGAAAAAGGATCGTGACTCACGTGTAGAGGCGCCTCTCTGCAAGTTGACTGGGGCCCCAGTGCTGATTTCCTGTAGTATGGTCGAAGACTGACGATTGTACCAAAAAGGGAAATTCTGAGGGAGGTATCCCGACATGAAACTTCTCTGAACGGAATATTAATTTGAATTAGAATTTTATAGGAATTGGGGCGTCGCGAGGACTGGGCTGTTCAAATGGCGGATGAAGAAGAACAACTGAAACTGGGAGAAAAGAATCAGGTAGGTAGGAGTAGCGAGAGGGGAGAGAGGGGTACCACTGCTACCATCCTACAATAATGATCTGAGATTAACCAATGTCAAACGTGAAAATTCCCAAAATTCCATGTTCTTCTCTTCCATGTTTTTTGCAACATGTCAAAAAATTACATCGAAATTTACAAAATCAATAATCATGTCATTCTGAGTTTTTGTTTTTGTAATTTTTTAAAACAAATAATTTACTCAAGATGATAAGAAACTTCATACGAACTGATGAATTTCCCTTTCTAATTAGGGTCAATTTATTGCTCAACCAACTCAAATATGTTGATTTCGATGTTTAAATTTTTAATAGAAAATAGGCTTTATCCAGAGAATTTTGACACCAGCCGTTCTCTTTTTGGTTGAGTAGATCTTTTTCTATGATTTTTCAAAGTTTCGAATGTTTATGACGTCACGCGCCCCTCCCCCTTTGACGTCATAAACATTCGAAACTTTGCAAAATTACAGAAACATGTCTCTCCCTCTAGAAGGTCGAAGTTGGTGTCAAAATTCTCAGAATGAGGTCTAATTTAGATTAAAAATAACAATAAACAGTTTTTCCGACCCAAGCGCACACCCAGCACACAAGCATGTATATATAATTTAAGAGCCAAGTACTGATTCCGAAGGATAGCTGAACTGCTCATGGTTTCTAAATTTCCTTAACGACCTACCATTCTTTCGGTGTTCATAATTTCTAATTCTATAGAATTCTTGCGGGTAAAGAAAGCATGAAGCATCAAGTTAGTCTCATACGAAGCCAAAGAGAAAGCTGGGTGAAGATAGAGTTGGAATAACGCTATTTTTTCGTCATTCCTTTACCCCAAATTTATGTCGTAAAACTCAAACAGTAAGTAATACAAAAAAAATATTATACTTAAATGTTGTGTTTGAGACAATGTTAATTAGTTCTTGAAAAAACGTTTGGCATAAATCAATTTGAACTTTTGGCAAGTCCACTGCGTTTCGGCAATTACTGGAGTCCTTGTCCACCGTTGTTCCTTCTACAATGTTCAATAAAGTGTTTTTTCTCTCTAAAAAAAAGAAGATATTTGAGGGCCCCTGAGTCAGTCATCACAACTGGGTGAGGATTTTCTTATCTTTAAGGAAAGCGGCTAACGAAATTTAAGAAAACTCGTTAGTGATATTTAAACCTAATCAGTTGCTTCGAAAAATTAAAAGTTTATCAGATAATAAACCTTGGCAAACTTTATGGCTTGATAAACTCCCTCCACAAATTGCAGTATTGGCCATTTCGTACGAGGATATTGACAGTTTCCAAATATTACCAAATCTCTAATCACACCTGTAGACGTCAAATTTGACGTTCGTCATTTCATATCAACCACTGATGGACCTCCAGTTCATTGATATGCTCCATAGGTCCCTCTAAGTTGCCATACGAGGTAGAGATGCCGCAAAATAGACAGACCAACTGTTTTTTATGGACTTCGTTGTGCGATGAAGGCTGACGGCTAGGGATGGCATATCGAATGAGACATATCGATAAACTCAAATGATATGTGGTCAATGAGATATCGATACCTCCGATATATCGGAGAAAATATATCGACATTTCGTCATATCGGAAGATCTACTTGGAAAAACTTGAAGAAGTATATTTACTGACTTGAAACCTCACTAACATCATTTTGGAAGAAACATATCAATACACTCGACATCGGAAGATCTATTTGGAAAAACCGTGTGAAATAGGTATTAACGTACTTCCAAAAGTTACTGGGTATAAATGATCGAAATTCGTAGTATAAAAACTGAAAAAAAAAACTAATTAAAAATCATTTAAATTCATTTGTAAATTTACAGGGGTATACTGTGGAGAATCATGTTCCTTCAAAATAAAAATAATTGTTGTGAAAACCTGCTTCACTTCGTATTTTTAATCTTGACAGTTTTAATCTAGACGATCCTCCATTAAATTTGGCTCAAGTCAAGTAATTGAGCCTTGGGAGCCACTGTAGGTGTTAACTGTGTACGCAATCATGTCTGAGCTGAAGTTAAGGTGTCTCAGTCGATCGCCGTTCAGTCCTCGTTCCGGGTTAGTATTTCACGAAATCGAAGGCGCAAAAACATAAAAAGTTGTACCTTAATTTGAAATTTTACAGGATTTTAGAAATTCATTAGTGCACGGCCCTAGGGAATTGAAAAACTGAAATATTGCCGAGAAAACCCGTTTATTCAGTAGTTTTTCCCATTTTTCTTTGGCAATTATTGTTCGATTTAGATGATTCCGGCGGCAATATTCCAATTTTTCAATTCCCTAGGGCCGTGCACTAATGAATTTCTAAAATCCTTTAAAATTTCAAATTTAGGTACAACTTTAGTTTTTGCACCTTCACTTTCGCGAAATACTAAGAACGAGCGGCGACCGACTGAGTCCCCCTTAACATTCTGAAATTAACCCATCATGTAGGTATTTATACAATTTGGAATAAAATTACTTGATGTAGCAGGTAAAGTCGTCCCTTCTCATCCATTCATTTCAATATTTAATTTTTACTTGTTAAAAACAAGTCGCGATGTATCGGTAAATATATCGATATTGGCAAATATTATCGGTTCTCTATATCGATATAAATATATCGATGTATCAAACGTAATATATCGATATATTTCATATATCGATGTATCGTTGCCATCCCTACCACACACAATACCAGAGTTGGTTTATGGAACTCCTCTGAGAATCCCCGGGGATTTCTTTGAAGAACCTTCCTCCAAACCAGACTCTGACTTACCATCATTCACATCAGAACTTCTTGAATAATTTAAAGCCAAACGTACCTCGGAACAAGTTAGAGAAACTTCCATCAAGGAAGATCTCAGGAACTCCAACCATTTTTGGTGATGGTTGATCATTTTATGAGTCGTGGAAGCTATGTGCCACACCTACTTCGCAGACTTTTTCTTTATGAAAATTATACAAAATTGTGTACCTTATAGACAGAATCAAAGAGCCAGCAACCTATTACCCTCACATACTCACCCAAAATTATCTTGAAATGAAGCGGAATCTCAAGTTTGCAGCGTTGAAGCCTCTTACGGTTGTTCCAAAGTTGTTTCGCGACTTCCGTCAAAACTCCTTCCCTTCTTCTTCTTCGACCTCGCAGTTTCGTCTTCTTCATCGTAGAAACGAAGAACAAGTTAACCCTCTCTTCTCCGTGCTTGTAGCCTCTTTAGCGAACTACTTGCAGCAAAAGAAAGAAACCTTCCTTCAACAAAACCCACCTCAGCTCAACTTTGGGGGAAATTCCTCCCTAGAAATATCTTCTTCGGGCGTTCTCTATTAGTCAAATACCTCCACTTCATTATAACGAGTAAGAGAATATTCAACTATTATCCCTGAAACGCCGTCTTATAATAAGAGATTGGTGTTGAGATTCTACTTCAAGTACAACACCTACTACGTTATTTGCTATGATATTTTACTATGATTATGATAGTAATATCCACTAAGAGCTCGCTATCTACCTCATTGGAGGACAGCCCATAAACGGGATCGGTTACTTATTCCCGGAAACTCTTGACTCCGGAAACTAGCTCAGTGAAGACGGGGAAGGTCGTTTGATAGGAATTTAAATTTGTGTGGGCGCCAGTCCGCTTGGTATTTTGGGCAACAAAATAGCTGAAATTTCTATATTAAATATAGAAATTTCAGCTATTTGCTAATAATCTAGCTATAAATTTAATCTACGAGCTCACAGAAAAAGGTAAAAACGGACTAACCCTTGATCTGCTGCTGGGGATCTGACCCCGAGATAAAGGATTAGATTAAACCAAAATTCAAAATTGATTTTCTGTATTGAAGAAAAAGGAGTCCTGCGAACTTGGCAAGGGTAGGTAAAGATACAACCCGATCTGGGGTAAAGCTCAAAATACCTAGGTACCTACTTTTTCTAAGGAGGATTATCACTGGAAGCGTTGAGGAACTCCTCAGAGAAATAAGGAACTCCTCGAATTTTGGTATTCATAGTTCAGATGAGGAACTCCTCATCTTTCGAGGATCTCCTCGATCTGGGCCTTGAGCAGTTCCTCAACCAGCAGTAGGCAGCACTTGTAGTATACTTGGATTTTTAAAATTTTGAAGCAGGAATTTCTTAAACTTTTCAGCGTCGCATTCACAATCCTAACTCTGAGGAAATCCTTGAAATCGGCTCAAAAGGAGGAGAATATCGAGGTGCATGAAAAGGTACCTTAAGGAGTTCTTCTTGTTCACTATCTAGTTGGGTTACGTACTATTTTCCAATTTTCTGTAGTCAGAATCCGTACATAATGCTTCAATAATCATAATTGAAGTCCTTGCTAGAACGCTGCAAATTATTACACAATGGTTTATTATTTTTCTATATAAATCACTCGTCTGCAAGGCCAACAACCATCCAACATGAAGAAAAACATCGATCGCATTTCGGTCAGCTAAAATTTGAACGATTAGGCCTCTTTTGCGATTCACACTCGTGTTTCTGATTTATCGTACGTAAAACCCTTAAATTCTCGTAGGGAGCGAACGGTTTGACCTTCAGAGCTCCGCGTGGTCTCAAAAAACTCTATAGTATTTTAACCCCTGGTGTGTAAAAAGTGTCAGACAGACAAGAGGGAAATTTCAGTAGTGAAGTACCTATGTTGTCAGCTGTGAGCATCTAGAATATCCCAGGAGCTCAGTACCTATCCCCCCCTTATAGACGGTTCTATTTCAAACCTTCAGCTGTGATCTAACCGCCACCAACAGTACTTTGTTCCCTAGTTTCTGAAAACCACCATGTCCCTCAGACATTTTATACGCAGGCAACCATAAAACGTACGTTTTTGGGTACAATCTTGTGGACTCTAACCAGGTCTCTATGTCCAGCCGATTTGCTAGATTCTTTTTCGTTCAGATGACCACCGAGTTCCTCATTATTTCACCGGAGTATCGACATTAGCATGGGGAGGGGGCGATAGTATTCACAAAATATACGACTGTTCAATATTCCTTTATTTCTGTTCCTTTACAAATTACTCATTGTACCCAAACTTTGAAATTGAGGGGAAACTATCAAATAGCTCTAGATTTTCATGAATTAAGTATGCTTTGTGCCACCTTGGAACAAATTATTGGTGCCACCATGGTGCCAGGACACCAGAAACCGCATATTTCGTGGGTTTTGTGTTTCACCTTGAACACGGATGTGAACTTCTGCAAATTACCTTCTGCAAAACCAACTGACGGGAGCTCAACGTTACGACGTACCTATTACCTTTTTGGTTCCAGACTGGCACCACTGGAGATGGTTGAGGATTGAACTCGAATTTGCATGTTGGGTGTCCTGGATCATTGTTTTTGAAATACTGTTCAAATTATACTCCTTGTGACTCCCATATACTGCTTAGGAGTAAGTCTAATTACTTTGTTTTAACTAACAAAATGTTGGTTTGACGAAAAATATGTATTAATTAACCTCTCATGTGTCTCAAAAACAACTTTACAGTCGCTGCGTGTCTGTGAGACACTTTATACACCGGGATTCTGTCAGAGGGTTAATACTCACCAGGGGTTAAATTGAAGGAAAACCAATACCTTTATATCAACATTTTTTGAGCGTTTTCAAAATTTCAAAGCTTATTTTTTGACCCTTAGAAGTGACCTACATCAACCAAAATCTTCGGGGCACAACTAGACCCCAAATGGAGCCTACATACCAAATTTCATCAAAATCGGTCAATGCTAAGTGGGGAAAGTGCCGCGTACGGCGGACGGACGGCCAAATTTGTATTCGATTTTTGGATTCTACGTACCTTGAAACCTAAACCAACAAATTTTGAGGGGTGTTTTTTTTCTTGGTCGATTCCAAAGGTTCATTATTGAAAATAATAAACCAAAAACGAGCTTTATAGCTCGTTGTATGCATTTTTCAGAATTTTTTGGGAATCGAAAAAAGTTTCAGAAATTCCTGCTTCAAAATTTTAAAAATCCAAGTATACGGGTCATTTCAAAATTTGGGGTTATTTCTTGTCACGCAGCTTTTGTGAACACACTATTTGTCTTGGAAATTCAGAATTTTTTCAGGGAGATACAGCAGGTTGGTGTCTACAAAGATCACATACAATGAATTTCACTAATCAATTAACTCAGATAATTAAAAATCATTAATGATCCCAATTCTCTCTCCCTACACCTGTCACAAAGGGTAGGTTGGGAACTTTGAAAATTTTTGGAGAACTCTATATTCATATTTTAATTTAAGTAAAAAATGTTATTGGTCCAGGTTACTCTCCTATTCAGGAATAAATTAGAAACGAACGAAAATTCCATGAATTGGGAGGGTTTTTGCTATGTTTTGATGCTGTCACAAGGTTTTATTCTATCTCCCTACAATTTTTTTGAAATGCCCGCCCACTCCTGGAAAACGATTATTTTGTGTCATGAAAAACAAAAGTGAACACTGCTGCAAGATGGCTTCCGAAGCTACTGAAGTTTGTTGAATTTCCAAGCTCCCAGTTGTGTGGGTTATGTTGTGAAGTGTTGAAGCTTTGAGAGTAGGTAAATACTTTCTCTCTCCCTACAACCACCTCACTCATCAGGGTAAGTGTTCAGCTAAGTTTAATTAAACTCAAATTACAATTATGAATGCCATAGTGTTATGTATTTTTTCTAACGTTCAGAATCAATAATGGTGAGGCCAGTAGAGAGTGATAACCTCACAAATCTCTCTCCCTACAACCTCTCTCCCTACAACTTCTGGGAAGAGGCTGGTTTATAGGAAGAGAGATGGAATTGCAGGGAGAGAAGTTTTGCTCATGATTCACCAAGATAATGGTTTAAATTTGAGCTCTTGGTGTATATTCTTGGTATTAGTAGTTATCCATAGGTTACATCAGTAATTACAACAACATATTTTGTGCAGAAGTTCTAGTCAACCTTGGATGAACCGTCTACGTGTGCTGTTCCTTCCTCTACTGGACTTCCAGCTTCAGCTAAGCCGCCTGTGTCCGAAACACTCACTCCAGGAATGTTCATTTTGGCCAGCTTGAAGAGCGAGTCCACAAAAAAAAAAAGAATTCTATTAATAACTATTAATTAATCCGGGGGTGATGATTTTCATAGGGGACCATCTACAAGGCAATCCGTACAATCCCTGAAAATGTCATCAACATCGGATGAGAAATGTAGAAGTTATGGCTGTGGCAAGGATTTCATGACAGACAGACACGGAACCAAAATTCTTCAGGAAGGTCTCAAACGTAAAACGCGAGTGGAAATTTTGATTTTGGAGAACATTTTTTTTTCTTTCTAGAAAAGTGAAAACAAAGCTTCCGCTACCTTGGTAGATTCGGAAGGAAAACATTACGCCTTATCACTATGTTTACGGCAACGATACTATTAATGACGATGGTACTATTGTAGTAAAAAATGGATTACGGCGTTTCCGGGGATCCATGCACAGTTTGAGGTTAATGACAATGATATTCGAGCCATAAATACAGGAGATTTTGTTCAGATTCCCAGTTCCCATTAGTGCAGTTCCCATTAGACATTTGTGGATTTTTGATCCTTACCTCATTTTATTTTAGTTAGGCTCTGATTCCCGAATGTTGGACACTATTGGTTTATTATTTTCAATAATGAACCTTTGGAATCGAGCGTTTTTGTAAGAATTTTATTATTAAGTGAGTGTTTTTGAGTTTCCTAAGTATTATCAAGAAACCGAGTTACCTATGTACTATTAAGAAACTCAATAAACTATGGGTTCTCAAAAGTTTTTTCAAAGCCGTTTACATTTTTAAGTGTTACCTGAACTATTTACACCGCTGGGTCATATAATTCTGACTTTTCCTTAACCCACATTTTACGAACGATTAGACTGATTAAAAGACGTGAAGAATCTGATAATTCTGATGTACCTAGATTATAGCTTTGGACTGTGATTGCGATAAATAAAAGAGACTCCTAAACTAAGATTCTCGTATTTTGAAGGAATAAAAAGGTTTCATGAGTTCAACTCACACTTGGTTTTATCTCTCCCTACAAAGTCGAAATTATGGAAAAAAAATTCAAAATTCTATAAATTTGAAACTACTTGATAAAGTGTGCGCCCTCTTCAGGATCTGCCTCAGTGGTCAAAACAAAGGACGTTTATGGGAGAAGAAAAATGTTGGGTTGCCTGTAAAGTCGGTATATGGGCGAAAGTTTTATTACGTGACAACGACTTTGAGTGGTAAAATAATTTTAATGTTAATATTCATTCGTATAGTAGGAAGAAGGATAAAATAATAGTAACAATTTAACACATTTATTTATACAAAGAATTATATTTAAAACATGAATTTATACAAATAATCTCGCACTGAATTTCATATTAACAAAATTTTATTTGAGCTCGAAGAGAGAAATTCAAAATTTAAACAAATTATTATTGGTTGAGAAACGAAATAAACGTCATTTATTTCATCATGTTATATTATCAGTCTGAAATTATTTACCTTTGCTGTTTGAATTGTTGCAATGGACGAAACTACCTTCACATTATCACTACACAATCGTTTTACAATTAACTGGCAACGTGTAAAATTGTATGCAGGCGCCTAAATAGAAGCGCAAGACATGAACCGGTGTGTATGCCTATTTCTCTCGCTCTGTCTCTCTCGCTCTTAGGCGGAAGAGAGAAAGAGCGAGAGAAGTGGAAGGGACGCGTGCCTCTCACTCGCTCTCATTGTGAGCGCATAACGTGAGCGGAGCGTAACGCAGTTTCTTGAAGTGTCACCCGGCAAACCAATTTATAAGACGTTGTCACGTCAAAACATAAAAACTTCAACAATAATTTATGGAAAAGTTCGAGGACAAAATAACCCCAAATTTTGAAATGACCCACACTACAAGTGCTGCCTACTGCTGGTTGAGGAACTGCTCAAGGCCCAGATTGAGGAGTTCCTCATGTCGAGGAGATCCTCGAAAGATGAGGAGTTTCTCATCTGAACTGTGAATACCAAAATTTGAGGAGTTCCTTATTTCTCTGAGGAGTTCCTCAACGCTTCCTTGAGCCATGACTGCGAATTCCGCCCTTAGAGCGCACCTCCGCAAAAGAGGTGAGTGAGGCCTGACTGGGGAACTGGGTCAGGAGTGCCCCCAGGAAACCCTGAGGGGCAGAACCCGACTCTCGTTGGGGAGCCTCCACGCACAGGAACGGAAACGCCACCGATGGTTGGAGGCGGTGGTGGCGGAGGGGGGAGTACTGAGAGTACACAATGTGCACATCGAGGAGTGCCCTGGAAGAGGCGGCCGGGCGGGGGCGGGAATTTCACCTGAAAAGACCGGAGGGGAGGTGCGTGGCGCACGGCGCACCCCTGAACCGCCTGGGTGGGGGTCTCAGTCGAACACCGTCTCCCGCTCTGTGCGCTTAGACTGCCCCGTTTTGTGTTTCCGTGCGCGTCCACATCCATCATTCAACTCTGCATATAATTTTAATGTAAGTCAATTTGCCTCAAAATTCATCGCACGCCCATTTCCCCCCTCAAAATCAACCACCACACCTTCAAAAAACCATAATTTTTAAAAAAACCCCACTTATTATCCACAATTTTTGAAAATATTTCGAAAAACCAACAATTTCCTTCCGATGCTGAAACCCACAATGGGGTGTGCGCATGTTTTTTTTTTAATTTTTAATCTAAACGACCTCATCCTGAGAATTTTGAAAAAACTACTTTTTTGGAAAAATTTATCTTTTTTTATGATTTATCAAAGTTTTGTGTGATTATGACGTCACGCGCCCCTCCCGCCTGGGCGGGACCCCCCAGCCAACTGTGACGTCATAAACATTCAAAACTTTGAAAAATCATAGAAAAAGATCTAGTTTTCCAAAAACAGAACGGCTGGTGTCAAAAATAACAATAAACAGTTTTTCCGACCTATGCGCACACCCCATTTCATGTAAAACGCAAAATTCCCTAAATTTCACATTTTTTTTCAACATCAAAAAATTACATCGAAATTTACAAAATCAATATTCTTGTACATTTTGAGTTTTTTTGTAATTTTTTAAAACAACTTGACTCAAGATGATAAGAAACTTCATAAGTACGAACATAAGAATTTCCCCTCCAAATTAGGGTAAATTTATTGCTCAACCAAATTATGTTGATTTCGATGTTTTTTAGAAAAATTACCGTAAAAAACGGACTTGCCATCAAAATTTTAGAATACAAATTTATTCAGATATGAAATTTATGTGTAGAATTTTAGATTATTTTTCTTTCGAATTTTCTTGAAAAAAATATTAAATTGGGGTAAAAACACAACTTGAGGTGGAAAATGTCGATTTTTGTTGTAAAATTTTGATGTATTTTGCCTCAAGTACAAACGGAGGAACTTAGTTTTAAAGGTTATGTAAGGGGGTAGAACAGGAGTTTTTTGACTTTTTGAAAATTTTTCAAAAATTTATTTATTTTGTGACTTTTTCATCGCCCAATGGAATTATAGGAGTCGAAATCTACTCGGAAATGGTGCTTTTGTTTCCTTTCGGGGGTTTTCAGCGGCCGCCATTTTGCTATTGTGGCTACAGGTGGCCTCAAGAACTGGATGCCCGGGGTCCCCGCCCAGGGGCCGAAGTGCTGCCAAAGTGCGGGGGTTTTTTCCTCTCTCAAAAACTTCAAAATCCCGAAAAACGCCACACAAAAAACGCGTTTTTACGACGAGAAAATTCGTCGAGAATTCGATAATTACGCGTTTAATACGAAGGGTTTCGCCCTTTTCGCAGTGCGACACGACCCCAATCGATTCCTTAGCGACTGCAATTTTCGGTTAGTTGCGATTTGAGTGCAATAGCTTTCGTTTTTGCAACAAATAATCCTACAATAAAAGCCTGGATTTGGTTTTGGAGTCATCCCTGTTGAGTTGCCCCCGTGGAAAAACCATCAATAATCGGTCAGTTAGAATTTTTTTTGTGGCAATACTGAACTACTCAAAAACCAGAAATATGGAAATTTTTTATGAAATGTTCATCGAAATTTGGATTTTGTATTAATTGCATTACTTTTGGAACATTCTCCAGTAATAATCCTCTAATTAATGCCAGGATTTGGTTTTGGAGTCATCATGTGTAGAAAAACCATCAATAATCGGTCAATTAGCAAATTTTTTTTTTTTCAATAGGTACTGTACTACTCAAAAAATTAGAAATATGGAAATTTTGTATGAAATTTTTATCGAAAACTTGGAAATTGTAATAATCGAATTACTTTTGAAACACTCTCCAGTAATAATCCTATAATTAATGCCAGGATTTGGTTTTGGAGTCATCATACGTGGAAAAACCATCAATAATTGATCAATTAGCGAATTTTTGAAGAAAAAAATTTGTTTTTGCAATACTTGTACAGTTAAAAAATTAATCCATGGAAGTTCTTTGTGGTATTTTTATCAAAAACTTAGAAAATTGTATTAATTTAAGTCCTTTTGGAACATCCAAGAACGATTCTGGAAGACTTTGCACAATGAATTGACCCTTTGAACAAAAAGTTTCGACCAGCAGCTCCTATAAAAATTTTCACGCTGTGCAGGGTTAGGCACAAAGGTCTTTTTAAAACCCATACAAATTCAAATCATGCTAGGTACTTGACGCTAGAATGGCCATAACTTCCCAATTTTTCTTGTGAACTCGAATAAAATAATTATGGCTTCTTGACCAGTTCAGAAAAACCTACGACAATATTAAATATTGAGGTAGAAATTGTCTACCTCAAACTTGAGAAGTTGTCAATTTCAGAATTTGACATGGATATTTTCGACGCACAAAACAATGCAACGTTTTTTGCTTCCGAGTCTACCAAGGTAGCGGAAGCTTTGTTTTCACTTTTCAAGGACGAAAAAAAAGTTCTCCAAAATCAAAATTTTCAATCGCGTTTTGCGTTTTAGACCTTTCTGAACAATTTTGGTTCCGTGTCTGTGTGTCTGTGTGTCCGTGTCTCTGTGTGTCTGTCTGTCTGTGTGTCTGTCCGTCTGTCATGAATTCCTTGTAACGCGCATAACTATACGAAGTTATTGTTCGATTTCGATGAAATTTTCAAAGATTGTGCGGGTTGGTGTGTAGACGGTCCCCTATAAAATCATCATCCTCGGACTGATAGAAGCGACTGCGCATGCGCAAACGTGAATTCCTTGTAACGGCCATAACTTCTACATTCTCCATCCGATTTCAATGAAATTTTCAGGAATGTGACAGATCAATATTTAGATGGTCCCCTATGAAAATCATCACCCCCGGACTGATAGTAGCTGCTGCGCATGCGCAAACGTGAATTCCTTGTAACGGCCATAACTTCTACATTTTCCATCCGATTTCAATGAAATTTTCAGGGATGTTACAGATTAGTATTTAAATGGTCCCCTATGAAAATCATCACCTTCAGACTGATAGTAGCCACTGCGCATGCGCAAACGTGAATTTCCTTGTAACGGCCATAACTTCCACATTTTCTACCCGATTTCGATGAAATTTTCAGGGATTATGCGGATTAGGTTGTAGATGGTCCCCAATGAAAATCAAGGCCTTAAAATATACAGAAGCCTCTGCGCATGCGCATTCGTAAAATCCTTGTAACAGCCATAACATTTACATTTTTCATCCGAATTTGATGAAATTTTCTTGGATTGTCCAGACTAGCGTGTAGATGGTCCCCTGTGAGGGTAGTGAAAGGTACTTAGAGATTGGTGTTTTGAGATTAACTATTATGCATCGGATCATCTGTACAATCGGGTTATGGATACGAGGAAGCTATGTGCCACACCCACTTGGCAGACGTTTTCTGATGCTGATGAACGCAGGAAGCTGAAATTTGAGAGGCAGGGTCAATCGATACATACTTCTATACATCATCAAAGTTGATGATCACTGATCAGCTGAGTGAGCTCCAAGGCCATTTCCTCTCCTGTTGAACGCAGGAACCTGATATTTGAGAGGGCGGGTCAATGGAGAATGCTGAAGGCGCCTGAGTGGTCATTGATCAGCTGAGTGGGCTCACCATTTAAATTGCCATCATAAGACATATCCATGTACAGACGTATCTGCATGCAGTGTAGATACTCGTTTCTTTCATATGATCATGAGAATTTTTTATTCGATTTTCGGATTCTACGTACCTTGAAACGTAAAACATCAAATTTTGAGGGGGTGGTTAAACATTTTTTTTTCTTGCTCGATTCCAAAGGCTTATTATTGAAAATAAACCAAAATTTGTCAATTTCTGTTTTTGGTAACTTTTTCCAGCTAATACTCGGTTTTCTCCTAAGGATCTCAAAAGCTTAACACATGCTCCATTTCATTAGCTTTCCTACTATAACCAAGTTTTTGGGATTTCTATGAAATTTGGGGTAAAATCGTGAGTTTTCAAGGGGTAATTGCTGCGCTGAGCCGAGCCGTTCCTTCGTTCAATCTAGTAATCTTTTACCAGAATGCTCATTTCGTTGTTAAAAAAAATCACATTTATTGACATTCAATCAAAAAAAGTAAAGCAAAAAAAAAAGGCTGACATTAGGTTAAAACATTTCTTTGAAAATTCGCTCATTCACCCTATGCTGCCCGAATGGGACTTTTCTTCTCCAGGGGTCTAATTTATTTACCGATATCGTTCGAGTGTGATCAGATCGGAAAAGGTCTTCACGGAGAGGCTGCCTTTTTTCAGGATTTCGCGGATGATATTGAGAATTTTTACTCAGCGAAAAAAAAACTGTTTCCGGGAGAACGAACTTAACGGATCGGCAGTCAGCGCGAAGAGAGAATTTCGACTCATGTTTTTCGCTTAATCAATAACCGGAAATTCAACACATCTCTCAGTAATGGGGGTTTTCGCTTTTGCTTCCTCACTACCGAAAATGAGCAAGAAAGAACACCGGAAGCTACTGGGAAAGCTTTCTATTCGTGCAGCAGGTCATCCAAAATCGAAATTTTCACTCGTATTTTCAGCCAACCAATTTATGCTAAAAAGGGTAAACATTCCAAACGCGTGGGTACACGCTATTTCTAATATGTTTTTAATACCTTCAAGGGTAGTTTATACCCATATTTATTTATATTTATTTATTTATTTTTTATATATTTACAAATATGCAAGCTTTAAACCCTGAACTACTAACTTAGAGCTCTTAAAACCTTTTTTTAAAATTTATTTTCAATTTTTTAACTTTTTAGAAAAAGTTGAAAAGTTCACGACTCCGGGGTCTTCACCGCCGCCGCTCCTCACAAGTCGAACATTCGATCGTTGAAAAAAAATGCACGTTTTTCCGAATTCAAACACTAATTTCTCCCTTAAATTCGATTATAAAATTTTTTTTGATTATACCATTGCAGAACTTTGCACAGTTTTTGGTGATGAGATACGTGAAAACCCGCCGGAAAGACCCTAATAACAAAAAGCAGCATCACTGATACTGACCTCGAGCATAGCCACGGGTACTCCTTTCGACTCCACTCAACATGAAGTGCATCTTTCAGAAGAGCTCAAGATAAGAAAAACGGAGAAACTAATTGCGTTGTACCACAACATAATTTTGTTCCAAGGCTGATGAAGGCGACGAAGTTTCGCCGAAACATGTACCTTTGAGGCAATAAACCGATAAAAAACACCCCAACTTGCAATTCCCATTGAAAACACAAACGGTGGATACAGCTTTCGTACAAGTACGCAACCACGAGAGACATTTTATGTCTTTGCGCCCCCTTTCCCCTTCATATAAAACCTCGTATTGTACTTTTGTTTGTGGAAATTTGATTGTGCTCGTTGATGGTTGCGATGTAATGTACGTAAACATTCATTTAAACAATCACGCTCATGCCGCAGCTTGTTGGCCACGCACAACGTAGTGTTTTACGTAATACGATTGGGCAATTTAAATGAATCGAATGTAGCTTCCTGCGTTCAACAGGAGAGAAAAAGGCTTTGGAGCTCACTCAGGTGATCAGTGCACAATCAGGCGCCTTCAGCATTCTCCATTGACCCTGCCTCTCAAATGTCAGCTTCCTACGTTCAACAGAAGAGGAAATGGCCTTGGAGCTCACTCAGCTGATCAGTGACCACTCAGGCGCCTTCAGCATTCTCCATTGACCCTGCCTCTCAAATGTCAGCTTCCTGCGTTCAACAGGAGAGGAAATGGCCTTGGAGCTCACTCAGCTGATCAGTGACCACTCAGGCGCCTTCAGCATTCTCCATTGACCCTGCCTCTCAAATCTCAGCTCCCTGCGTTCAACAGGAGAGGAAATGGCCTTGGAGCTCACTCAGCTGATCAGTGACCACTCAGGTGCCTTCAGCATTCTCCATTGACCCTGCCTCTCAAATGTCAGCTTCCTGCGTTCAACAGGAGAGGAAATGGCCTTGGAGCTCACTCAGCTGATCAGTAACCACTCAGGCGCCTTCAGCATTCTCCATTGACCCTGCCTCTCAAATGTCAGCTTCCTGCGTTCAACAGGAGAGGAAATGGCCTTGGAGCTCACTCAGCTGATCAGTGACCACTCAGGCGCCTTCAGCATTCTCCATTGACCCTGCCTCTCAAATCTCAGCTCCCTGCGTTCAACAGGAGAGGAAATGGCCTTGGAGCTCACTCAGCTGATCAGTAACCACTCAGGCGCCTTCAGCATTCTCCATTGACCCTGCCTCTCAAATGTCAGCTTCCTGCGTTCAACAGGAGAGGAAATGGCCTTGGAGCTCACTCAGCTGATCAGTGACCACTCAGGCGCCTTCAGCATTCTCCATTGCCCTGCCTCCGTAACGCTGTTGGATGAAGATACCTATTTTCCTCTCACGATCATGTTGACATCTCATTTGTTGCTCACATCATACTCGTTTGTTAGTAAACATGCGCATAATTCAGCTTTCCGTACAGGTGCATTCATATTAGGGACCGTGTACCATGATTAATAAATTGAGAGCTTTCCAATGAGTGGTGAACGATTTTTGTGGGGTGGAAAATGAGGAAGTTAGTTTTCCCTAGGAACGATTGGTTGTACGTGAAAATCATCAGAAAATTTCCGCGTGACGCTCCCCTCGTGACAGTGCCCCGTTACAATGCCCGCGTGACGATTTTTCATTTATGTGCCATAGTAAAGACATAAAATGTCAAAAGAAGGAATAGGAAATTTTGTCAATTTGACACAAATTACTTACGACTTAATTTTTCACCTATCAGGACCCTGAAAATAGCTTTTCGCAGGGACTATAAAGACGGAAAATTAGACGCCCTTTCTAACGGTGCCCTTAATTTTACATGTTTATTGTAAATTTATGTAGTTATGGTCATTACAGTGACTTAAGGTCGAACACACGAAAAAAAAATCTTAAAATGAGTAAATCTTGGAAAAAATAGGGGATCAAAACAGAATTGCTAGGAGACATTTTCTCATTTAAAATAGGTAGTTGTAGAATCGACACCCGAAGTTTTTCGGTCCTCAACATGGGACCGAAAAAACGCTGCAAATTATTACACAATGGTTTATTATTTTTTATTTTTCTATACAGATCACTCGTCTGCAAAACCACCATCCAACATGAAGAAAAACATCGATCGCATTTCGGTCAGCTTTAATTTGAACGGAGATTAGGCCTCTTTTGCGATTCACACTCGTGTTTCTGATTTATCGTACGTCCAAACTTTAAATTCTCGTAGTGAGCGAATGGTTTGTCCTACAGAGCTCCCGGTGGTCTCAAAAAATTATAAAAATTCTATAGAATCTCAAATTGAAGGAAAAACAATACCTTTAATTATATCAAAATTTTTTGAGTTAGGGCGTTTTCAAAATTTCAAAATTGATTTTGGAACCTTGCTTTTTGCGTTTTAGAGCTTCCCGAACAATTTTGGTTCCGTGTCTGTCTGTCTGTCGGTCTGTCTGTGGTCAATCCTTGTCCCGGGCAAAACTATACTAACCTAAGGTCCAATTTTGATAAAATTTTCAGGGATTGTGCGGGTTAGGTTCTAGACGGTCCCCTATCAATTTCAGCACCTTCGGACCAATAGGAGCGAGTGCGCATGCGCAAACGTGAATTTCCTGGAACCTCGGTTTCTCGGTTTCTAATGAACCGATTTTGCTCAAATTTGGAGGTTAGTTAGGGACTAACTTCTAAGAGCACTTCCATTCAATAGGATTGAAAATGGCTTTGGAGCTCACTCAGCTAATCAGTGATCTGAGGAGTGAAGAAGATTTCCTCGAATGCTGGAGACGCCTGGAAGAGCACTTCCATTCAATAGGATTGAAAATGGCTTTGGAGCTCACTCAGCTGATCAGTGATCTGAGGAGTGAAGAAGCCTTTGAGCAATGATTTGCAGCGTTTTTTACCCACCAACATTTTTTTTACCCACCAACTTTTTTTTACCTACCAGCTAGGTACTACCTACCACACCATACTGGCTTCACACCTTCACAATCAAGTTTATTAGAAAGAACTAAACGCTTCACACTCGATTGGAAAAATAGAAAGCTTCATATGGAAATTTGATTACTGGTTACGCAGAAGGCAAAACTGTATACAAATCGAAGAAATGAACAGCGATCGCATTTTAGTCCGATAAAATTTGAAGGGAGATTAGACCTCTTTTGCGATTCACACTCATGATTCTGTTTTATCGAAGTAAAACCTTCAAGTACTCGTAGGGACCGAACGGTTTGTCCTACAGAGCTCCGGGTGGTCTCAAAAATTTTAAAAAATTCAATACTATTTAAAATTGGTGAAAAAACGATACCTTTATTTCGAGAGTTTTCGAGCTAGGGCACTCTTGAAAATTTCAACCCTTAATTTTCACCCCTTAGAAGTGACCTACATCAACCAAAAGCTTCGCGTCCAACTAGACCCCAAATGGAGCCCATATACCAAATTTGAACCAAATCGGTCCAGTGTTGCTAAGAAAAGTGCCGCGTACGGCGTACGGCGGACGGACGGAAATGTTTTTATTCGATTTTTGGATTCTACGTACCTTGAAACGTAAAACATCAAATTTTGAGGGGGGGTTAAAAATTTTTTTTTCTTGCTCGATTCCAAAGGCTTATTATTGAAAATAATAAACCAAAATCGTACGTATGAAAATTTATTAGCAGTTTCCCTGTACAAATTCTTTAGATCAGATTCGGTACCGATTTTGAAATCGATTCCCCATCTATATTTCTTAAGTAGGTGGGGAGTATTCTTGCTTCTTCACATTGAATGACGCGGCCTCATTGAATTGGTTGTTGTGATAATAATTGACTGTATTGTTGATGAATTCTCCCTTTTGAAACTTGATTTTCATAATCCAGAAATTTTCATCGTATTCCACATTGCAGGTTTTTCACGTTTTATGTCTTTACTTGGGTATGAAGAATCGAAAAGGATTACTTTTGATGATGTCAGCAGGAACAAGCATTTAACAGGTAGCCTCTCTCAGATTGAAGAGTTCGAATGACAAACTATACTCGTCCCTGATCAACTGGTTGAGCTAAATTCGCTCTTGGTGGCCCCACGTAGCCGAAATTTCACAGGTAGTCTGTCGGAGCCTGCAGAGTTCGTAGTTCCAAATTTCCTATATTTTGGCGCAATATGCTACTTTCGATATTTTGCTTCCGAGTCTACCAAGGTAGCGGAAGATTAGTTTTCACTTTTCAAGGTTGAAAAAAAGAAAATTCTCCAAAATCGAAATTTCCACTCGCGTTTTACGTTTCAGACCTTCCTGAACAATTTTGGTTCCATGTATGTCTGTCTGTGTGTCTGTCCTGAAATCCTTAGGACTAGGATCCATGGAGAAAGAATTCGTCAGTTTCAATAATGCGCCTCAGAGCCTCATTGTCACACACTCAGTGACCGTTTCGCCTTACCGAC